>JAQZBX010017668.1:0-22382 GCA_029593785.1 Cabassous unicinctus | reverse complement strand
TTAAACAAGTACTCAAATCATCTCCTGGATATGTCTATCCAATTAGTGTTCATAGAAGTTAATTTCTAGAGCTTCTAGAAATCCTCAACATCCTATAGCATTTATTCTCTTTAGTCATCACTATTGTCTGAAATAACAAAACAAGACCAAAATACGTGCTTATGTCAATCTTATTAGAAATAATATTCTTTGTATTAAATGGGCAACACTACTTCTCCCATTTATTTAGTATTCAGAGTACAAAGTTTAAAACAATTGTACTCCCAACAGGAAAATTTACTATTCAGACGTGTACATTACAAAGAGAGGATGAAGCTATTGAGGAAGTTAATATGAAAGTTAATATTCATTTTTAACTTTTCTTCTGAAAACTCATGAAGCACATAGTCTTATTTAGTCTCTGGGTGTCTCATTCCAGTCTCTAAATTAAACAGAATAAACCTAAGCAACCTCACTTCTTTATTCTCTAGTTACCTGTCAAGAGCTATTAATTAAATATGTGTATTTTCAAACACTGAAAATCTTACAAGGGTTTCAAAGCTGAATTTACCTCATTAATTTTAATTTGTCGTAATTCTTCCTCAGCTGCAGTCAAGGGGGCAGGGGAAGATTGTGATAGCAAGTGTTTTTTATATCCATGTAATGATACATCTTCCTATAAGCACAGAAAAAGACTGTTATCACTTATTCTGTAGAAGTAAAACTTCAGTAAGATTAATTTAGGAAAAAACAAAATCATTAATTTAATAGAAAAATATTTTTAAACGAAAATGAGTAGCTTTAAGAATTTTACCATCATTTCTTATTTTACTTTAATCCTCTATTTTATATAATTTGAAACTTTTTAATGGGAGTTTCTACTCTTTGTTTCCTAAAGTTTAGTAATTACTCAATCTTTTGTGAGTTTGGTGGTGGTGGTGGTTGGTGGTGCCAGCCACACGAATACACCTGGTCATGCTTTAAGTCCACAGGAAATTATAATTACCCTTCTGGGAAAGCCTGCCCTATAATTACTCAATCATCAAAATGTTCAGATTCTGGATTTTGTATTATAATGACTTATGTAATTTATCTATAATTATTTATAGAAAATGATTGTAGTTCTTATATTAAGAGAAAAAGATACTCCAAACTGGTCTATTTATCATCATAATTTTGTGGTTTGGAAGACAGAGACTTACAAAACTGAGAAACCAGCCCATCTCACAATTAATGGTGAACAAGCAATATATTCCCAGCTGGTCTTGGGCTCTATCCATTAGCTTATCTTACTTTCTGAATCAGAATAAAAGCTCCAAAAAGGATACAACCACCTGTTCAAAATATATAAGTCAATTTTCTTAATTCATGAGTGTATAAAATTACCCTCTTTCAAGCAGGCTTTAATTTTTCTGAGCCTGTTTCCTTATTCTTAAAATGAAAAGGTTGAACTAAACGATCTCTAAGGTTATGTTCCAGTTTATGAAGTCTATGATCTATGGGTTAACAAAGCAGATTTCTAATATATGTTTAAAGGATAAGTATAATGTTTCAATATCACTTGTTATAATTGTGAAACAGGTACATATGAATGAATTCATAGTTACATATTCATTGGAGTTAACTCGCTTACCTTATTAAATGTAACAATATTTCTCTCATGTTTACAGATTTATCAATCTGAATTCATATTATTCATTACTTCCCATTACTTTGAAATTCTTTAATCATTTTAATTGGAACATAAAGAATCCACATAAAAATATAAGTTTTGTACCTTTAATGTTCCAAATACTTCATCTTTAATATGGCCACCTCCAAACTCCTTCTTCAGAGTTGCTCTTGTTGCTGCATACAACATTTTTTGACGAACCTATTCAGTTTTGAAAATTTACTAAGTTTACAGATGAAAACATATTATGAAAGAAATTATTTAAATTTATTAAAATCTCCAAGCTAATGTGCTTGGAGATTTTATTTTTTTAATGTAAAAATAAACTGCATAAAGCTAAAACCCACTGACTTTAACAGGCTACAATATGTATATAAATAACCATGCTTAATCGTAAGATGAGTATCTTAAGTAGTTATATCAACAGCTATTAAGGTAAGATTTCGATTTATAGCATGTCATATTTTTCAAAAAGTAGAAAAACCTAAATTTTTTTAAATGTCTCATTTTTCAAACACTAAAGTGAGTTTAAAAAAAAACTTTAAAAGTTGAGGAAAAAATCAATGAAACAAAGTAACCTTGATATTGACATTTTAATCAAAGCAAACCTAGATCAGATACTACTAATTAAGCCATTCTTTAAGAATCAAATATTCACAGCCTACGTATGGCATCTACCTTTTTATTAGGGACATAAAGATGAAAAGAAAAATACAATATATACATATATAAAAAAAGATTTTACTAGCATCTGCAGAAAACTACTAAAGATAACTACCAACCAAGAGAAACAATTTCATAATCCTGCATAGTCGAATCCAATATTTCTTTCAGATAGGATGTGTGGAATTAAAGAGGACGGGATGCTTTTTTTTATTATTTATTATTTTTCTATAAGAAACATGGGAATTAAATCTTTAAAATATTGGGCAGTGTTCATGTATTAATTTTGTCTTTTGTTCTATTTAGCCCACCTACTAACCAACTTTTCTAAAGAAATAGACATTTGTATGGCATTGCTTGAAAGGTAGCTATTAATATATAATGAATATTAACAATATTAGTTTTCAGAAGTATTACAATCATCACTCTCAAAGCAGTTAGTTTTTTTCTTAAGAAGCCCATTGAGTCACTTATACTTGCCACAGATTTTTAAATTAAAAATTAATAACTGTTCTTTTGATTTCAAGAGCAAGGCTTCTGAATCTAAGCACATTACTCCTGATTTCACATAATTAACCCAAGGATTTTCTCCATGATTGTTCCCTTCTATGGGAAATGATTATTGCTTCTTAACCTTTTTAGTCTAGGAATATTTCAGAAAAAAATTCATCTTCGCATTTAGTGTTAAATGAATTACAAAAAATTACTCACATGAGAATGATCTGGAGACCATGCAATGAATATCCATTCATATCCCTGGGCATTCTGAGAATCTAATCTGAATAATATATAGCATGGTTGTTTGTCCTCCAGCAGGGGTAGAACAAAGGAATCATAGTCCTTATCCCAGGAATCTGAAGGCTGACTACATGACCCAATCACAAGTTGCTCTATGAAGAATAATTTTTAAAAAGACAGATGAATAGCTTGAGATTCCAAATGGTAGTGTGATTAAGGAATAGAACTCTAAATTAATACAGTTATTTGCTAACTATTATTCACATTAAAAAACTGAAAGAAAAAAGGTGCAAAAGAAATTATAAAGTAGTACTAAAAACAGGTAGAAAATGTAATGAATAGTATGGGTACAATAAAAGCACAAGAAAAAACAGAAATGATCAAAATAGTTGAGTTGGATGGTTGAATAATGGATGACTATATTTCTATTTTTTTTAAATGTCTATGCTGTAAATCATTGACCAAAGATATTTAAATAAATTTACTAACACTCAAAAGTATAATTTCTGAAATTAACATTGAGTTGAACAGTAAGAAATAGTAAATAAAAACATGTATTGCTCCTATTTAGCCATAATACTACAGATTAAAAATTTTTCATTAAAGCACAAATTGGTACAGCCACTTTGAAGAGCTATTTGGCAGAAATCAAGCAATACTGAAAATGTACTGTGCATAGAGAATCTCTTATACATATATAATAATGCTTATCAATGAAAGAATGGATAACTATGTGGCATAGTCATATGATAAAATTCTATTCATATTTTAAAAGAATTAATGAGCTCCCTATATAGCAAAACTAATTTCAAAAATATTCACAGAATAAGGAAAGATGCATTCTTGCAATTTATGTGAATTTTTAAAACTCAAAATAACACTATATATTATTTAGGGATACATATAGAACACAGATTGCACAAATATAAAAACTCCTAATGGTAGTTGCCTCAGGGGAAGGAGGTCAGGAAATGGAACTGGTTAAAAGGGATTTTCTTACATCAGGAAAACATTAATTTTTTAAAAGACTTGCGCAAATATGACAAAGTGTTAATAATTAATTTAAAGAGAGATTAAGTATTATTATTTATTCTTTGTAATTTAAAATTTTTTCTCAAAACAAAAATAAAAACAGAAAATAGTAGTGTTTTCTTTCCATAAAGGTGCTAATGAGATAAAAAGGGATAAGATAGAAACTACAACTCACCTTTAACTGGACATCCATTAGGTTTTTGTTATTTAGGGTTCTGTGTGATACATTTCTAAAATGCATTCTATTTACAACAGGAGTAACTTTAACTTTTCTATTTTAGTTACTGAACTAGTCACTGAGGAAGTGATAGAAATTTAAAATTTTTGTTCAATATTTCTAAAATATGCTGCTTTATAATAGAATTTTGTTCCTACTGAATGAACAAGTGGTAATTTATGTAGAACAACTGCATATTCCACAAACTATTCTAGTATTCCTAGTATATAAGCAAAAATGGAAAGCAAATTAGATTTATTGCCAGATTATGAAAGAACAAGTTATTTTCCCAAAGCAAAATATTTCAAGGTACATAAGTAAATTAGGCCAGTAATATTTTAGCACATTCATTTATAATCAAGTAGTTGAAATATTAATTGTTCAAATTCAAATCCACAAGTTTTTAGTGTTAAAAGAGCCTTCCACCCTACCAGTTTCACTGTTTACAGTATTATTTTAAAAGAATCTATTTCTAGTTGTTACAGTCTCAGAATGTTCCCAAAATAACAAAAAAGGATAATCATTTCTGTAGCATAAGTTGCAATAAGGTGGAGAAAATGGGAGAGTTTGAAATCCTTTGTTTCTACTTCAGAACAAACTTCACTGAATAATGATTAACAAGTAACTATTTTTCAGATAATCACCAGTATACTGATTTCATTCGAGATGGGAGCACAGGCTCTAGAAATTGATTGTGGGTCAGAAAACAAGACACAAAAGTAGAAGAGGAAAACAACACACTGAAAAACAATATCTTTCTGTTTCCCTGATAGTTGTACATGGAATTGAGAAGGAAAGGGGCAAATAGGGACCCGTCCAAAGTGTACAGGATCCAAGTTACCTAAAGGCTGGTTACAGCAAGCTTTGAACTTGAGCCACATTAATTAATAGTTCAAATGACTGACAAAGACTTAGAAGTTTTAAAATATGACACCTAATAATTCAAGGACTAACAATATTTTTAAATGTTTAACTAACCATTTTCAATAGATATTTTCAGAAGTCTGTATTTTCCATTTCTTGCTCTGGCAAAGATATCTTTAACATCTTCACTAGCTGTGAAAAAAGATACAGAAAAGTAAGCCTATTTTTTATACATATATTGCAATACTTTCTTTTGCTATTTAAATAGAGAATGAGTTACAATACAAAGAAAATTATTGAGTATGTAGCATCCTCTTATTGCCAGTAATTTAAGTAAAACTTGAAGGCACAACATAGTTTATATTGTATACAGCAATATAAAAATGTAAATATATTTTAAAGTATATTAATTTCATTCCAATCTGGTTTAGCCAGATAATTCCATAGCAGAAATGACACTGGAGTGAATATATTAAAGTTACTTAAACACAATAATAAACAAATTATAAATTTTGCTTGTTTGAAAACGTTAAAAATTCGCTTTCATTCTCTTTTAATCCAATTACAACCTTATGATAAACAGACACCTCCTTTATCCTTCCTTTTCTCAATTTCCCCATTAAAAACAGTAAATACTAGATATCCTAACCTGATTAAAGATAAAGTCAATAAAGCACATTTAATCCTATACTTCTGGTTATATTTTTCTAAATTGTATTTCTCAAAAAACTGGAGTAAACTCACTGCACAAATATATATTTGATAACCTAATCCTCTGTTCCTATTAAAGCTTCAATTTCGTCTTGTGCTAACTATTGATTATTGTTTAAGTAGTGCTAGCCATAAAGTTCAAGCATGAAAGTTTAATAATTACATATCTAAATGTAGAAATTTACGGGACAAATAAAACAGTGCTTTTAGGTTTGGGACTCTATTTCGCTGTATGAATGGGGGAGGAGAGGGTGTCAAAGACCCTTGAACAAAACACAATTTTAAGTGTTCATCTAGGGAAAGATTCATTTTGTATTAACAGAAAGTTTAGGTTTATATTAGAACTCGTTAAGTGACTGCAAGTAACCCCGTGATATATTATTGATTCTGATGAAGTGACCGCTTCCAGACAGCCCATTTTCAAACCAGGAACTATAATAGCACATTGAACTGCCGGCACGGGATGATTAAGTGCAGCCTCATAGATCAGACTTCCCGGTTTTCCTGAGGAGCACACTAGGATTTAGATCGAAACACACACTCAGGATTTCTCAAAATATAATTCTGTTTCCATTTAGAAAAAAAATGGAAAAGAGTTTGGGAATCGTCTTGTCTGACTGTACCGTGAAAAGGTGAACACCCCAAAAGAAGCCCCAGTCGCCTCCACTGATCCAGCTCTTCCCTACCTGATGGAAAAAGGGGAAAGTTGGGCTAATGTCAGGGTTGGTGAAGGCACGCCCCCTTCACCCAGGCCGCCAGGGAGACAAATTTCCTTCGCTCCTCTGCATGTCGGCTCCAAAGGCTACGTGGCGGCGGCCGGGCCCGGGCAGGAGGAGACGCAGGCCGGGAGCGCCCGAGAAACGGGAGCGCTGAGAAGTGCAGAGGCCCGGCTCGCCCCGCGGGACCGAGTCCCTGCGCTCCCGCCAGACTCCGGCCCTGCCCGTCCCGCAGCCCGCCCGGCAAGCCCGGGCCTCCTGGGAGCCCTTTACCCGCGGGCCGCGCCGGGAGCCGTTACCTTGGATGCCGGTCTGGTGGGACATGGCGGCGGCCGCGGGCTCCGGGATCCGGCGCTGAGTGCAGCGAGCGGCCCCGGCCGGCGACTCCAGGAAGTGGCGGCTCCTTTGCCGGCCCCGGCGCGTCATCCGCCCGCGACCCGCGGCCGCCGTGCCCCGCCCAGCGGTCAACGCCATTCTCGAGCGCCCACGCCGCGACTGCCGGCCTCTCGGCCCGCGGATCTTACCGTCGCCCTAGACTGCTGTACGCAGGATCCGGGCTCGGGGGCACCTCGGGATGCGGGTCCCCATTGCCACCAGCGCTCTGTGCCCTGGGCTCACTGTCCTCGACACTTGAACCGCTTCTCCTTCTCCACCTGAGGGAAACGCAATGGATAGCCTAGGGCACTTGATGCTCAGGTGTTTGTCTCCAGAACTCTACCTACGCCGCCATTCGCTACTTTAGCAAAAGTGTTCTCGAAAACAGAAATGACTATTTTATCGAGCACACATTTTTAGCTTTAAAAAGTGCCCACATCCTTGTTGGTCTGCTTTTCCTAATCTATACAATTTAACGTAAAGAAGGAATGAGAAGAACACCTGGCTTGAATGAGTCATTCCTCTCTGGCCAATTCTACCGTTGGACACTATGGCCTTGCTCTGCTTTTCTTGCCGTTGTTTTTTTGTTTTGTTTTGTTTTGCTTTGTTTTTTAATCAAGTAATTATTCACAATTCACTTGGATAAATTTGTAAATCAGATAGGCTATATTATTAAAAATTATATTCTCCACACTTATAAACATGTACTTCACCTCCTGAGAGTACTTTTAGTAGTTATTTTTCACTACGTTTTCTGCCACTCCTAGATGAGGGTTTCCTGAGTAGAAAACTGAGTCTTTTGTTTTTGGGTCCTTGAATGAGAATACAAAATTACAATCTGCTAATCAAATATTTGCCCAGTCCAATAATATAAGTGTAATTAACAAAGTCACCCTTAAAATACAAAGTATTTTTAGTTATTAACGAGCAGGCTTGCAACTGTTTTTCTTTACAAGGATGACAACAAACAAGGTTGCTATGTTCTATTCCCTTGCTATCTAAGGTCAGTTCCTCAAACAGGTCCTCATATTCAGGAATAAGCAAATTTTAATCTGGGTATTATGGTTTGTTTGGATTTAAGAAATGTAGGGAGGAGTTTCATTTGAACCAAATTCTTGCTGACACAACAGTTCACCCTGATTTACCAGCTTTGATTGCACTGTTGAACACAGAAAATTGCAAAGCTCATCTGCCATTTTTTGAAAAATTCGTGACCTGGTGACTAGAGAAAACAGCTTAAGGAACTTGGCATTCCTAAAGTTCCTGAGCAAAAGAGGGAATCTGAGAAGGAGAAAAATATTTGTTAAGCTACAGTGTCGTCAAAGTTATCTTCCTATTGCCCATTAATATTTATTCATATAACTAAATCATATCCTCTATTTTCCAATGTCTAGATATGTGCAAAAGTTGATTTTTAATGCTTTCATAGAACTATTGTTTTATGATAATGTTTCTGGTTGGCATTAACATTATGCTTAAATCCCATTAACTTATTTTGTATGATATTCATTCCAAATAGGGTTAAAGATTGGCATTGAACTAACTTTAGAAAAATTGTTTATTGAGTATATAAAGTGCATTTATTTTATCTATTTACAAGAACAAATTGTAATAGAAACCCTGCTTCTTTGGTTAATCACTCTTTCATTTCTTAAATTTGACCCCAGTGACATGATTTATCCCTTTAACTTTTTTTTAACTTTTTATTTTGAAATACTTTCAAATTTACAGGACAGTTACAAAAAATAATACAAAGCCCATACAGAGACCTCCAAAATACCACTACACACACTCCTCCCTCCCAGATACCCAGATCCACCAATTTTTAAAATTTTGCCACATTTTCCATGTCGTCCTTCCTCCCTCTCCCCCTTCTCCATCTACCTATTTATCTATCTACCTCTATCTCTTCATCAATCAATTTTCTGAACACTTCAGTATATATCATGTAATTCATGCTCTTTGAACACGTAATACTTCATGTACCTTTTCTAAGAACAAGGATATTCACTTATGTAACTACCTTAAGTACAGTTGAGTTCAAGAGATTTAACATTGATAGCTTCAATTAAGCAGCTTTGAAAATTCTAGAATTAATTGAGCTCGTTTTCTATTAATTTAATTTTAGAATTTTATTATTTCTACTTAGTTCCCTGAAGGATATTAAACAGATCTTCTCGGTTTTGCTTACAGGAATATGGTAACATCTCAAAGCAAAACCAGACAGAATGGTGTAAATCTGTAAATTTTCTCAGAGACAAAAAGCATGATATCCTTGAGCAGTTGGCTAAGAAAGGAGCCATGGAGACCTTGCACCTGCACAACAATACCTAAATTGTGATTTATTAGCCACTGAAACCAAGGACAAGTTGAATATGCTTGAGACAATGCAGGACTGACAAATTGCACATATTCTCCTCTTAAAACCCCTGACATCACTTTATTTTTTCACTTGTTTTTCTTCTCAACTACCCCTTCTCTCTCTCTCTCTCTCTCTCTCTCTCTCTATCTCTATCTCTATCTCTATCTCTCTCTCTTTCCTATAAAAACCTACCTCCCATTTTTACTTTGAACATGTTTGGGTATGATTCCCCCAGTTCCTTGCTTGTTCACTAGCAATAAATCACCTTTGCACTGAGAGACGTTTTTGTCCTTTGTGGCGCTGGATCAGGAGGGCCTTTCTACTGGAAATAGCCATGCTTATAATAACATTAATAAGTTGCAGTCTATATTCCAGTTTTTTCTTATAGCCCATTAAAACCCTTTAAGCCTTTTCTGTTCCCTTGCTAGGTTCCGTCTAGGGTAATGTATTGCATTTAATTGTCATTGTCTCTAACTGGTCTCTTTCTCTCTCTCTTGCTCACTCTCTCTCTCTTTAATACATTTTTATTAGAGAAGTTGTGAACTTACAAAATTATTATGCACATCTGTGGAATTCCCATATGTTGCAGTTTGGCATTATTTATGAATTACAAAAATAGATATTGGATTGTTTGTGAACTGGTCTTTTCCTCTGGGCATATTAGATTATATTGGATTCAGAGGGTTTACTTTTACTTGATTAGATAATGATTAAGGCTTTGATTGGGCCATGTCAGTGGAACATTGAGTCCCCGCCCCCTTTGCAGAGAAGGGAGGTTGGAGTTTTGAGCTGGAGCCAGGGAAGTAAGAACACAGAGGAGCAGAGCAGCTGAGCTCAGAGAGAATCAAGCCCCGGGGAGAGAGACAGAGCTGGTCACCTGACAGTCTACAGCTGGTCTTGTGGAAAGAGACAAAGCCTAAAGAGCCTCATAGTCTACAGCTGACCTTGTGGAGAATTCAGAAGACCTGAGCCCAGAGAGAAATGAGCCCCGGGAAGAGAGGAACCTAGGAAGCCTGAACCCTGGGCAGATGTTGGCAGCCATCTTCCTCCAACACGTGGCAATAGACTTTGGTGAGGGAATAACTTATGTTTTATGAACTGGTAACTGTAAGCTTCTACCCCAAATAAATACCCTTTATAAAAACCAACCAATTTCTGATATTTTGCATCAGCACCCCTTTGGCTGACTAATAAACCGTACAACACCCCTCAAACAACACACTACATTGTTGTGGAACATTTGTTACAAATTATGAGATAATATCATCAGAATATTACCTAGCAGGGTTTTCCACAGATCCCTAAGGGGTCCTTGGGGTCCTTGGAAAGATTTCATGGGGTCCGTGAGCTTGAATTGAAAAAAAAATCAACTTATTATCTTTATTTTCTCTGACCTCTAACTGAAATCTAGTATTTCCTTCCCTTATGAATGTATGCAAAACATAAATTACAGTAGTATTCATTTCACCAGACTGGCAAAAAGGGTCTATGTTAAAAAAAAGGTTAAGAACTCCTGATCTACAGCACACATTTGGTATATGTTTTTTCCGTACTCCTATTATTAACACAGTACATCTTTGGCAATGATGCAAGAATATTTCAGTATTGCTGTTAACTATAGTCCATAGGTTACATTAATTGTATTTTTCCCATGCTTCTCCACATTCCCACCATCTTGTAATAGTGATGTACATTTGTTCTAGTTGATAGAAGGACATTTTTGTATTTGTACTATTAACCACAATTCTGATTCACCTCTGGGTTCACTGTGTTATTCAGTCTCTAGATATTCTCTAGCTTTCTTTCACTTGACATTTACATACCTAGACTACCCTTTTCAGCCACAATCCCATTTACAAACCAGCTTTATTAGTTCTACTCACTATAATCTGTAACCATCAATTCTGTCCATTTCTGCACTTTTGCAGTCAAGTTAATTAAAACTTCTGTGTACATTAAGAATCAGGACCCCCTCTCAGTCCTCCTCTTATTTCCTAATAACCTATTTTCTAGGTTTTAAATCCATGCATTTATTCTTCATTTTTAGTTCATGTTAGTGAGACCATGCCATATTTGTCCTTTTGTGTCTGGCTTATTTCACTTAGCACAATGTCTTCAAGATTCATCCATCTTATCATATGTGTCCCAACTTCATTTCTTCTTACTGCAGCATAGCATTCCATCGTATGTATATACCACATTTTGTTTATCCATTTACCAGTTGATGGACGCTTGTGTTGTTTCCATCTTTTGACAACTGTGAATAATGCCACTATGAACCTTGGCATGCAAATGTTTGTTTCTCATAGTTTGCAGTTCTTCTGGAAATAGTCCTAGTAGAGGGCTGCTGGATCATATGGCAGTTCTATATTTAGCTTCCTGAGGAATCACAAAACCCTCTCTTCCATAGAGGCTTCATCATTTTACATTCCCATCCACAGTGAAGGAGTATTTCTATTTCTCCACAACCTCGCCAGCACTTATTGTTTTCTGTTTTTTTTTTTTTTTTAATAATGGCCATTTTATGTGGCGGGAGATACCTCATTGTCATTTTGATTTACATTTCCCTCAAATAGCTAGTGATATTGAACATTTTCTCATGTGCTTTTGGCCATTTGTATTTCTTCTTTGGAGAAATGTCTATTCAAGTCTTTTGCCCATTTTTTAATTGGATTCCTTACTCTTTTATTGTTGAGTAGTATGATCTCTTCATGTAGAATGGAAATCAAACCTTTATGAGAAATGTGGTTTTCAAATATTTTCCCCCATTTAGTGGGCTGCCTTTTCACTTTCTTGACAAAGTCCTTTTTTAAAAAATCAGTTTTATTGATACATAATAATAAAGCATACAATTCATCCCAAGTGTACGGTCCATGATATTTGGTATAATCACATAGTTGTACATTCATCACTCCAATCATTTTTACTGCATTTTCATTATTTCAATAATAATAATAAACAAAAAACAGACAAACAAAAAAATTCTTCACTTCTCAATTACTCTGTTTCCCCTGCTGTGCATTGCTGCTATTTCTGACTATTCTTACACATTTATTTATTTATTAAGCAGTTTTATTAAGATATATTCAAATACCATTCAATCTATCTAGTGTATAATCAATAGCTTTTAGTATAATCACAATGTTGTGCATTCATCATCACAAAAAAATTTAGAATTGTTTCATTACTACAAAAAGAAAAACTCCACTTAACATGCCTTCCTCAGCCTTACATAACTACTAATCAAATTCCATCTTTATAAATTGATTTATATTTACATTTTAAATAAATGGAATCATACAATATGTTATACAATATATTTTGTTGATAGTAACACAATCATACAGTATTTGTCTTTTTGTGTCTGGCTTGCTTCACTCAACATAATGTTCATCCACATTGTCATATGCTTTATGACTTCATTTCTTCTTACAGCTGCATAATATTCCATCATGTTAATACAGCACAGTCCATCCATTCATTGGTTGATGGACACCTGAGTTGTTTCCAACTTTTGGCAATTGTGAATAATGCTGCTATGAACATAGGTGTGCAGATGTCTATTTGTGTCACGGCTCTCATTTTTTCTGGGTATATACCCAGTAGTGGTATTGCAGGGTCACGTGGCAAATTTTATTCAACTTCTTTAGGAACTGCCAAACAGTCCTCCACGAGGACCATTCTGCATTCCCACCAACATTTTTTTTTTTTAAGATTTATTTATTTATTTATTTATCCCCCCCTTGCTGCTTGTGTTTGCTGTGTCCATTTGCTGTGTGTTTTTTCCATGTCTGCTTATCTCCCCCTTGCTGCGAGGTCTTGCTGCATCAGCCCACCGCACCGCGCGGGCCGGCCCGCCCTTGCAAGGAGGCCCCGGGAAGCTAACCCGGGGCCTCCCATATGGTAAACGGGAGCTCTATCCCGCTTCCCCCAACCAACATTTAATAAGTATTCTTAGCTCTCCATATCCTCTCCAACACTTGTAGTTCTCTGTCTTTTTAATAGTGGCCTTTCTGATCGGTGTGAAATGATATTTCATTGTAGTTTTGATTTGCATTTCTCTAATTATTAGTGATGTTGAATATTTTTTTTCATGTCTTTTTCTTTTGTTGCCATTTGTATTTCTTCTTTGGACAAATGTCTATTCAAGTCTTTTGCTCATTTTTTAATTGGGTCATTTGTCTTTTTATTACTTATTGAGTTGTAACATCTCTTTATATATCCTGGATATTAAATGCTTATCAGAAATGTGATTTCCAAATATTTTCTCCCATTGAGTTGGCTGCCTTTTCAATCTTCTGTCAAAGTCCTATGAGGTGCAAAAGTGTTTAATTTTAAGGAGGTGCCATTTATCCATTTTTTCTTTTGTTGTGCATGCTTTGGGTGTAAGGTCCAAGAAACCACTACCTACCACAAGGTCTTTAAGATGTTTCCCTACATTTTCTCTAGTAGTTTTATGGTCCTGGCTTTTATATTTAGGTGTTTGATCCATTTTCAGTAGATTCTTCTATAAGGAGTAAGATACGGGACCTCTTTCATTCTTTTGGTTATGGGTATCCATTTCTCCCAACACCATTTGTTGAAGAGACTGTTTTGTCCCATTAACATGGACTTGGTAGGTTCGTCAAATACCAGTTGACCATAGAAGTGAGGGTTTATTTCTAGAATCTCAATTCTGTTCCACTGATTGAGGGTTTATTTCTAGAATCTCAATTCTGTTCCACTGATTGATGTGTCTATCTTTATGCCAGTACCAAGCTGTTTTGACCACTGTAGCTTTGTAATATGAAATTCCTCCCGCGTCACTCTTCTTTTTTAGAATGCTTTTGGCTATTTGGGTGCACTTTCCCTTCCAAATGAATTTGGTAATTGCCTTTTCTATTTCTGTAAAGTGGGCTGTTGGACTTTTGTTGGTATTGCATTGAATCTACAAGTCAGTTTGGGTAGGTGACATCTTCACAATATTTAGTCTTCTGATTCATGAACACAGAATGTCTTTCCATTGATTTAGGTCCTCATTGATTTCTTTTAGCATTATTTTGTAGTCTTCTGCATATAGGTCCTTTATTTTATGGCTAAATTGATTCATACGTATTTGAGTCTTTTTGTTGCTATTGTAAATGGATTTTTTCCCCCTGATTTCCTCCTCAGATTGTTCAATATTAGTGTATAGACATATTACTGAATTTGGGTGTTGCTCTTGTGCCCTGCCAATTTGGTGAAGTCCTTTATTAGCTCAAGTAGCTTTGTCGTAGACATTTAGAATTTTCTAAATATAGGATCATGTCATCTGTAAATAGTGAGAGTTTTACTTCCTCTTTTCCCATTTGGATGCCTTTAATTTTTTTTTTTTCTTGTCTAATTGTTCTAGCTAGAACTTCTAGTACAATGTAGAATAACAATGGTGATAGTGGGCATCCTTGTCTTGTTCCCGATCTTAGAGGGAAAGCTTTCAAACTTTCCCCATTGAGTATGATGGTGGCTATGGGTTTTTCATATATGCCTTTTATCATATTGAGGAATTTTCCTTCTAGTCCTATCTTTTGAAATGCTTTTATCAAGAAAGGATGCTGGATTTTGCCAAATGCCTTTTCTGCATCGATTAAGATGATCATGTGGTTTTTTTCCTTCAATTTGTTAATGTGGTACATTCCGTTGATTGTTTTTCTTATGTTGAACAAGCTTTGCATACCAGGAATAAATCCTACTTGGTCGTGATGGATACGTCTTTTGATATGCTGTTGGATTCAATTTGCAAGTATTTTGTTGAGAATGTTTGCATCCATGTTCATTAGAAAGATTGGTCTGTAATATTCTTTTCTCATAGTGTCTTTATCTGGCTCTGGTATTAGGGTAATGTTGGCTTCATAAAATGTTGGGTAATTTTCCCTCCTCTTCAATTTTTTGGAAGAATTTAAACAGGATAGGTGTTAATTCTTTTCGAAATGCTTGGCAGAATTCACCTGTGAAGTCATCTTGTCCTGTGCTTTTCTTTGTTGGGAGATTTTTGATGACAGATTCAATCTCTTTAAATGTGATGGGTTTGCTAAGTTCTTGTATTTCTTGTAGTGTCAGTGTAGGTTGTTTGTGCATTTCTAGGACTTTGTCCATTTCATCTAGGTTGTCTTGTTTGTTGGCATACAGTTTCTCGTAATATCCTCTTATGATCCTTATTATTCCTGTGGGGTCAGTCGTAACATCCCCCCTTTCATTTCTGATTGTATTTATGTGCATCTTTTCTCTCTCTCTCTCTCTCCCTCTCTCTCTCTCTCTTTAATTTTTTTTTATTTTTTGTTACTCTAGCTAGGGGGTTGTCAATTTTATTGAACTTCTCAAAGAACCAGCATTTGGTTTTGTTTATTTTCTCTATTGTTTTTTTGTTCTCAATTTCATTTATTTCTGCCCTAATCTTTATTATTTCTTTCCTTCTGCTTGCTTTGAGAATGGTTTGTTGTTCCTTTTCTAGTTTATCTAGTTTTTCAGTTAAATCTTTGAGTTTAGCTATTTCTTCTTTTTTAAAATAGGCATTTAGGGCTATAAATTTCCCTCTCAAGACTGCCTTCACTGTATCCCATAAGTTTTGATAAGCTGTGTTTTCATTTTCATTTGTCTCAATATATTTACTGATTTCTCTTGCAATTTCTTCTTTGACCCAATGATTATTTAGGAGTATGTTGTTTAACCTCCACACATTTGTGAATTCACCTCTTTCCTGTCTATTAATTGATTTCCTGTTTCATTCTATTATGATCTGACAAGTTGCTTTGTTTAATTTCAATCTTTTTATATTTATTGAGAGCTGCATTATTCCCTAATATATGGTCTATCCTGGAGAAAGATCCATGGGCACTTGAGAAGAATGTATAACCTGCTGAGTTTGCATGCAGTGTTCTGTATATGTCTGTTAGATCTAACTTGCTTATCATATTGGTCAAGTTCTCTGTTTCCTTGTTGATCTTGTCTAGTTATTCTATCTAGTGATGTGAATGATGTGTTGACATCTCCAATGATTATTGTAGAGGTGTCTATTTCTCCCTTCAGTTTTGCCACAATATGTCTCGTGTATTTTGAAGCACTCTTGTTAGGTGCATAGATATTTATGACTGTTATATCTTCCTGGTGGATTGTCCCTTTTATTAATATATAATGACCTTATGTATCTCTTAGACCTTTTTTGCATTTGAAGTCTGTTTTTCCCGATATTAATATAGGTACCTCTGCTATTTTATGCTTACTATTTGCATGGAGTATCTTTTTCCAACCTTTCACTCTCTGCTGGTTTGTATCCCTGGGTCCAAGGTAAGTCTCTTATAAGCAGTATATGGATGTCTCATGTTTATTTATCCATTCTGTCAACCTCTACCTTTGATTAGGTAGTTTAATTCATTTACATTCAATGATATTATTATAAATGCATTATTTACTTCCACCATTTTATTCTTTGGTTTTCATATGTCATATCATATTTTTGCCTGTCTTTTTATTCCTTTGATTATTCTTTCTGCTATTCTTTCTTCTATACTCTCCTCCAAGCCTCTCTCTCTCCTGTCTTTTTCATTCAGGTTCTAAGGCTTTCTTCAATATTTCCTGCAAAAGTGGATTCTTTTTTACAAACTCTCTTAGTTTCTGTTTGTTTGTGAATATTTTATACACACTGTATTAGTCAGCCAAAGGGGTGCTAATGTGAAATACCAAAAATGGATTGGTCTTTATAAAGGGTATTTATTTGGGGTAGAAGTCCACAGATACCAGGCCATAAAGCATTAAGTTTCTTCTCACCAAAGTTCATTGCCACGTGCTGGAGCAAGACAGCTGCCGACGTTTGCCAGGGTTCAGGCTTCTTGTGTTCCTCTCTTCCCAGGGCTGCGTTTCTCTCCAAGCTTAGCTCTTCTGGTTCCTCCACAAGGTCAGCTGTAGACTATCAGGCGAACGGCTCACTTCTCTTCTTCTGGGATCTTTTCTCCAACATCAAAACTGCTTCTCAAAAACCGCTTCAACTCTGTTCTTGCCATGCCTTTTATATTTGATTCCCCACCCACCAAGGGGCGGGGCTCAACGCCTTACTGATGTGGCCCAGTCAATGCCCTAATCATAACTTAATCATGCCCGGATTAATATATCAGTTTACAAGCATGATCCAATTATATTTTTGGAATTCATAATTACATTAAATTGGCCAATGGCTACACACACCTTCATATTTGAAGGACAATTTTGCTGCATAAAGAATTCTCACCTGGCAGTTTTTCTCTTTCAGTATCCTACTTGTATCATACCACTGTCTTCTCGCCTCCATGGTTTCTGATGAGAAATCCATGCTAAATCTTACTGGGCATCCCTTGTATGTGATGTTTTTGTTCTTCCTTGCTGCTCTCAGAATTTTCTCTTTATCTTTGACATTTGACATTCTGAACAGTATGTGTCTTGGAGTAGGTCTATTCCGATTTATTCTGATTGGTATACAGTGTGCTTCCTGGACATGTAATTTCATTTCCTTCATGAGAGTTGGGAAATTTTCAGATATTATTTCCTCAAATGTTCTTACTGTTCCCTTTTCCTTCCCTTCTGTTTGAACTCCCATGACATTCATGTTGTTGTGTTTCGTGTTGTCATTCAACTCCCTGAACCCTGCTCTATTTTTTCCATTCTTTTCTTTCTGTGTTCTTTTCTTTCTTCAATTTCAGCTTTTCTGTCTTCGGTATCACCTATTCTTTCTTCTATAATTTCAAGTCTGCTGTTATATGTTTCTAATGTGTGCTTTATCTCACCTATTGTGTCTTTCATTCCTGTGCGCTCTGTTACTTTTTCTATGCAGGATTTCAAATCTTCTTTGTGCTTGCTCAGTGTCTTCTTGATGTTGTTTCTCTCTTTAGCCATATTGTCTTTCAACTCATTAATTTGATTTTGGAAATTTATGTGCATCTCATTAATTAGTTCTGTCAAATCCTGCATCTCTTCTGAGGCTTTGATATATTCCTTTTCTTGGGCCATATCTTCCATTTTCTTAGTATGGCTCATAATTTTTGCTGATGTCTAGGCATCTGATTAGGAGGGGAGTTTACTCAGATCCTCAATTTCTTTCTCTTTTGTAGGGATTTAGTGGTGGGCTGTGTGTTACTGCTGCTGTTTGATTCTTGGTTCAGCCTGGATTGTTAGGATTGTCCCTGTTAGTTGCTCAAAACTTGGCTTTGGACCCTAATGGGTTGCACACCTGCATCCTAGGACCTCAGGGAGGGAGACTATAAAGGCCCGAAAAAATCTTTCTTATTTCTTTTTAATTTTCTCAAGTGAACTTCCTTTGTCTTTCAACAGATGGTGCTCTTTCGTAGCCCTCTCAGTTCAATGCCTGTCAGAATGTGTTTGCTACAACACAGACCACTTGAGTGTGATAGAGGTTCCTGACTGGAAGCTAAGAGCCTTGTAATTCAAACTTTTTCAACCACAGTTCTCCAGCCTTGTCTGGCAGTCCCTTCCCTTTTCCTGGGTAAGAAATAATTCTATTCCCCTCTGCGTCCTCAACAAGCAGGCCCGGTTAGTAAAGGAAGAGATTGGGAGGGTTGGATCTCTTTAGTCCCTTGCCAGCTCCCAAGGCAAACAATGGCACATCCCCACTTGGCTGGAAGGGCTTGTGGGACACAGGAGACCAAATTTGTGGGTCAAAAGCTGAGGCAGCCTTAGACTGTGTCCTTCTCTCTTCCCTTTCCTGGGATGGTGCATCCTCAACAATCAGTCCCAGTTAGAAGAGAGGGAGATTGACAGGGCTGGATCTCTCCAGTCCCATGCTGGCTTCCAGGACAAGCAACATCACAGTCCCACTTGGTCTGGATGGGCTGGTGGGACACAGCAGACCAAATTTTTGGGTCAGAAGCTGAGTCAGCCTTACGTTGTGTCCCTCTGTCTCCCCTTTCCTGGGGTGGTGGATCCCTGGAGACTCCTTTGTCTGTAGCTGACCCAGAGGCCTGAGAATTCTAAAGTCTTTAGTGTGGGAGAGGGTGCCAGCAGTAGCAGCTGCTGGTTTCAACTCACAGTTTTGCCATCACATTTGCCTTCCTTTGTCCCTCTCTCTTCTGGGCAGTGTCCAGGCTTTACCTGGTGTCCTAAACCCTAGAAGATCTTTTTCCAGGCCATTTCAGCCTGTCCTCTAGCTATTTTTCTGGGAGAGAAGAGAGTCCCATGTCTTTCTAGTCCACCATCTTCCTGGAAGTCCTCATAGTCCTTTGAATCACAAAAGTGTTTAAGTTTGAGGAGGTCCCATTATCCATGTTTCTTTCATTGTTCATGCTTTCAGTATAAGGTTTAAGAATCCACCACCTACCACCAGGTCTTGAAGAAGTTTCCCTACATTTTCTTCTAGGAGTGTTATGGTTCTAGCATTTATACTTAGGTCTTTGATGCATTTGGGGTTAATTTTTGTGTAAACTGTAAGAGAGGGCTCCTCTTTCTTTCTTTTGGCTATGGATATCCAGTTCTCCCAGCACCATTTGTTGAATAGACTGTTCTGCCCCAGCTGGGTGAGTTTGATAGGTTTGGGCAGATGTGAGAGTCTGTTTCTGAACCATCAATTTGGTTCCATTGGTCTATGTGTCTATGTTTATGCCAGTACCATGCTGTTTTTAACACTGTAGCTAGGTAATATCATTTAAAATCCCAAAGTGAGAATCATCCAATTTCTCTCTTCCTTTTAAAGATGTTTCTGGCTATTCGGGGCCACTTACATTTCCAAATAAATTTGATAATTGTGTTTTACATTTCTTTTAAAAATTTTGGTGGAATTTTTTTTATCGGGATTGCATTGAATTTGTATATCAATTTGGGTAGAATTGACATCTTAACAATATTTAGTCTTCCAATCCATGAGCATGCAGCGTTCTTCCATCTATTTAGGTCTTTCAAAAATTTCTTTTGGCAATGCATTGTAGTTTTCTGAATACAAATGCTTTACTTTGTTGGTTAGGTTTATTCCTAAATATTTGATACTTTTAGTTGCTATTGTAAGTAGAATTTTTTTCCTAACTTCCTCCTCAGATTGCACAGTACTAGTATATAGAAACACTACTGACTTTCGTATATTAATCCTGTATCCTGCCACTCTTCTGAAATCATTTATTAGCTATAGCAACTTTGTTGCAGATTTTTCAGGACTTCCTAGTTATAGGATCACATCATCTGCAAATAGCAAAGAATTTACTTTTTCCTTTCCAATTTGGATGACTTTTATTTCTTTTTCTTACCTAATTGCTCTAGCTAGAACCTTTAGCATGATATTGAACAACAGTGGTGACAGTGGGCATCCTTGTTTTGCTCCAGATCTCAATGGATCTGTAGGTTTTTCATATAGTGTTTATCATGCTGAGAAAGTTTCCTTCAATTCCTATCTTTTGTAGTGTTTTTATCAAGAAAGGATACTGTATTTTGTCAAATATGTTTTCTGGGTCAATAGATAGGATCAAGTGATTTTTCTTCTTTGATTTATTTATGTGGTGTATTACACTGACTGATTTTCTTGTTTTGAACCACCCTTGCATGCCTGGAATAAAACCTACTTGATCATGATGAATTATTCTTTTAATGTGTTATTAGATTTGATTAGCAAGCATTTTGTTGAGAATTTTTGCATCCATATTTATTAGGGAAATTGGATTGTAAGTTTCTTTTTTTTGTAATATCTTTATCTGGCTTTGGTATTAGACTAATATTGGCTTCATAGAATGACTTTGGTAGCATTCCTTCTTGTTCAAATTTTTGGAAGAGCTTGAGAAAGGTGGGTATTAAATCTTCTTTGAATGCTTGGTAGAACTCACCTGTGAAGCCATCTGGTCCTGAGCTTTTCATTTGGGGAGTTGTTTGATGACTGTTTCAATCTCTTTGTGACTGGTTTGCTGAGATCTTCTATTTCTTTAGAGTCAGTGTATGTTGTTTGTACATTCCTAGGAATTTTTCCACTTCACCTACATTGTCTAGTTTGTTGGCATGCAGTTGTTCATAGTATCATCTTATAATCTCTTTTATTTCTGTGGTGTCAGTTGTAATGTCCCTGTTTTCATTTTTTACTTTATTTATTTGCATCTTGTCTCTTTTTTTTTCTTTTTCAGCTTAGCTAAGGGTTTGTTGATTTTGTTATTCTTCTTGAAGAAACATTTTTTGGTTTTGTTAATTCTCTCTATTGTTTTTTTGTTTTCAATTACATTTATTTATGCTCTGATCTTTTTTTATTCCATTCCTTCTGCTTGCTTTGGGAATAGTTTGCTGTTCTTTTTCTAGTTCCTCCAGTTGTGTCATTAGGTCATTGATTTTTAGCTCTGTCTTCTTTTTTTAATACAAGCATTGAGAGCTATAAATTTCCCTCTCAGCACAGCCTTCTCTGCATCACATAGGTTCTGATATGTTGTACTCTCATTTTCATTTGTCTCTAGCTATTTATTCATTCCCCTTGCAATTTCTTCTTTGACCCACTGAGATTAAGATTGTGTTGCTTAATCTCCATATATTTGAGGATTTTCACTTTTCCACCTGTTGTTGATTTTCAACTTTCTTCCATTATGATCAGAGAAAGTGCTTTGTAAAATTTGGTCTTGTTGAATTTTTTGAGATTTAGTTTGTGACACAACATATGGTCTATTTGGAGAAAGATCCATGAGCACTTGAGAAGAATGTATATCCTGCTGTTTTGGGGTGAAATGTTCTGTATATGTCTATTAGGTTTAGTTCATTTATCATATTATTCAAGCTCTCTGTTTCTTTACTGATCCTCTGCCCAGATGTCCTATCCAATGCTGTGAGTGGTATATTGATGTCGCCAACTATTATTGTAGAGACATCTTTTTCTCCCTTCATTTTGGCCAGTGTTTGCCTCGTGTAATTTGAGGCATCCTAGTTAGGTGCATATATCTTTATGATTGTTATTTCCTCCTGGTGATTGAACCTTTGATTAATATAATGTCCTTCCTTGTCTTTAATAACAGCTTTGCTTTTAAAGTCTATTTCACCCAAAATAAGTATAGGTACTCCAGCTTTTTCTTTCTTTCTTTCTTTCTTTCTTTCTCTCTTTCTTTC
>JAQZBX010017667.1:6658-35453 GCA_029593785.1 Cabassous unicinctus | reverse complement strand
TTTTTTGCAGTAATTTTTTTCACTCTTCTGGCTTCACAATAGTTTTACTTTCTGTTTTCCTCAGTCAGGGATTCCAAATCCATTTAAAGGAAGTACGAATGGCTAAGGTCTGTACAAACCTCGAATCCCACTTTGCTTCCCTAAAATACCTGAAACCCTTTTGGTGTGGCCTCTGACAGTTTCTTCCAGCTTCCCTGAAATTGGAGAGTCTCATGCCTCACTTGTTTCTCAGAATGCTGATTTTAAACCACACTGAAATCTCAAGTTATTCTTTGTGAATTAACTTAATGAGTCAGCACTGCAACTTTTAAAAAATCCCAGCTCTCTCTCCGCTGCCACCAACGTTCTATTATACTGTTGCCACTTTGCTCGGGGTTTTTAACAGAAAACCCAAATTGTCTCATTAAAAAGAGCCACAGGGGTCTCAAAAGTGCACAGTTCCTTGTTTTGACTTAGAAAGTGACATTTATTCAAGGAAAAAAGAAAGAAAGGGCAAGCCAAGGTAGAAGGCCAGGCTGCAGGAGGGGGTCTGGCTCCCAGGCCCGCTCTCTCCTACAGAGCTGTATGTGTGGCCACAGGTAATATCTTAACTTTTGTGTGTCTTTTTTTCCTCACCTGTGAAACAAAGGACGTAGGATCTCTTTTACCTTAAAGAGTTATTTCAAATTATCTAGTTTTTCTTCAAATCATTTTTATGGCTGATCAACAATTGAAAAATGAAATGTTTCGTGTGGCTAGTTCTGTGCTATGGTAATGAATTTTTGTGTGATGAAAACTTTTTAATGTGCCTTTATGTTGTTCTAGATTTAGGAATGTCTTTCATCTGTTCCAGAAAGTGCTTTAAAATGGAACTCAGGGTCAAGATAGGCTTTTCTGGAACAGCCAGCTTCTTTCCATATCATTGCAGTGCTCGCCAACTGTTGAAGTACAGTGAAAAGATCTAAAATGCCAGACCTTTAGCATATTCTGTCAGTACCACCAGCTCCAAAATAAAAACAAAAGTCCTCAAAGACTCTGGGCCATCCTAACTGTACAAATACTTTTGGAAACTTCTGCACAGTTAGAGATGCTGAACAATTACTTCACAAAAGTACCAGATCAGGCATTTACCTGCCCACAGAGATGGAATGGGCTCTGGTGACAAATTGCTGTCAGCATTGAAAAGTTCATTTAGCTGTCCTTAAATTCAAGTGGACTTCCTCTCTTTCTCTCCCTCGTTGGGTTCATTTGTAGAAGCAGGTCTATTTGTATTTGTCTGTTTAGCAATAATAACCTTGCTGTAGCTTTGCAAAGGTTCCCCTCCACCCTTGGAGTGTGCTTTTCATAGGCAGGCCCTTGAGATGGGCCCAGAGAGAAGCACAAGTCTCATCTCCCGGCAGGCTATTTTAAGGGGGAATGCTGTGGAAAGAAAACTGATCTCTTTCTTTCATTCATTCATACTGTTGATTTATAAACAGTCCCAAAGGTAGACCAGATTAATAAACTTGCACCTTCCTTGACTGTCTCCCTCCTGTACCCACAGAAATAACTGTGGCGATTTCTGAGTCATGTAATTCTAATTTTGACCTAAACATCAGCAGGCTATCCTGGAACACTTTCCAACCAAGATTCGAACCAGCAGCTTCTGCACTTGCACTATTACAACCTTCATTTACAAGGACTTATGTCTCTACACAGACACTTGGGTTTGCAGTAGAAATTGTTTTATTTTGGACAGGTCTCTTGCTTATTTGCAAGCAGCATACATAAGCAGAGAGA
Source organism: Cabassous unicinctus (assembly GCA_029593785.1). Classification (NCBI taxonomy): domain Eukaryota; kingdom Metazoa; phylum Chordata; class Mammalia; order Cingulata; family Chlamyphoridae; genus Cabassous; species Cabassous unicinctus. The sequence continues at coordinate 33,695 of JAQZBX010017667.1, read as the reverse complement.
AAACAACCTCTTGCTGGAGCAGAACTAATCAAGCTGATAATCAGTAAATGTAAACTTAATGTCCCTGATTCTGGAATACTGAGTTTTGAGGAACAATCATTCATGATCACTATTACCACCATTTCCACCTTTTTTTTTTTTGACTGCTGATACAGCAGCATTTTAGTATAGGAAGGTGAGATTGGAGTGGATTTAGATTCAGAGTCCAGGAAATGAAAATCTCCCCTCTCCCTGTGAAACTGTAGGAGGAGAAGCAGTTTTGGAGGAGCCCTGTGTCCAATGTGGTACGGAGGTAGCAGAGCACTGGCCAGAGGCTCCTGGGGCAGCCAGCAGGAGTGCGACCTGATGATGCAAGCCAGCAGCTGGGCTCTGGGAGGGCTGGGAGGGGCCTTGGACCCAAAGGAGGAGAACGTCTCCGTGTGAAAAGACTTGAGAAATAGAGAAAGGGCCTCAGAGGCCTGTTGGGAATCATGGCTCCAAAGAGGAGAAAAGGAGACTATTCTGGGGGAAAATGAAAAAGTAAGGGCAAGAAGGGGAAGAATATGATGAGAGCAAGTGAAAGGCAATTTCATTTGGGAAACGTGAGGAGCCTGCATGTGGTTAGTTAAGTTCCCAGCACAAACCAGGCAGCTGGGTCCAACTCCTCTGTCAATGACTGGACGTTGCAAACAGTTTCTGAGGAAGAGGGCTTAAGTTACCCGGGAGCTCTCACGTGAAGCCATTTAGCTTCAGCCATTCCAAGCGAGACAGCAAAATAGAGAAGGGTAGAGGGGATTTACCAGCTTCTTGTATCAGCCCCCGACTGGATGTTCAATTTAAAAGTTTTGTTCAGTGGATTTTTTGATGTAATTTGGTGCCGGTTTAAATATCCGTGTGTGCTTAGGACCAATAAAAGCTACCGCTTTGTTTATTCTTATAGAGAGTCCTGCATAGGATGTGTCAGAAATAAAGTGATATCATCCCCATACCGGTCTAGGCTCTTTGTACCAGAAAGAAGAGGCAGAATGGTTAGATAAAATCCACCCTGGAGCCATCTAAGGTCCATTCCTCCATTCTTGATAACCGCCCACCCACCCACTCCTCACAGTCCCACAACTGCCTGTAGTGACTCAAACCAGAAAAGCACGCGGCTGGACTTTTCCATGAAAGCTGGTAGTGAAGCTACAGGCTGCGCCTGGGAACTTTCCCCAGTGTAGCTGCCCAAAAGAACAAGCCGTCGCATGCTGGGTTCCTGCCACTGGGGCCTGGGGCCAAGTTAATCAGAATGAAGGGACATTCCAGGGGCTCAGGAATCCCAAGAGTCTCAGCCAAGTACTGGGCTGGGGTGGGAACCCAGAGGTGACCATCTGCCCTAAGGCAGGGCTGGAAGCAGAACCTGAGGCTTGGGAGACAGGACCTCAGGGTTCCATGATCACCCCAAGGTCAGGGACTCAGGAGAGCAGTTTGCTAAAGCTCTGTCAAAACCAGAGTCAGATTCTGAGAAGGAGGAGGGACAGTTTGAGAGTTTGTCTCCTAACCAGAATCTGGGTGAGGCCAGAGAGGCAGCTGGGCTGGGAAGTCTTAAAGCCCAGATGGTTTTACTGGTAACCCCTGCACCTTTGAGAAGCCTGGTATGTCTGCCCCCTTTCAGGTCCTGACAATAACAGGGCATGATGCACATAACCACAAATAGCTACAGAGTGGGCTGTTTTTCTTCTCTGCTTTTGGGGAGTCCACAGTGGGGCTCCTGGCAGATGGAGAGGAGAGGGTTCGTCTGTCTGTGTCTGTGTCAGGAGCCACAGCCATTCTAACTGAGCCCTGGGAGATGGTAGGCTACCTGCTAGCTGATTTATTAGGGCCATGCCTTTTGAAGTCTATTTTGACTGCTAATCCCTGGGAAACATGTCACATATTAGGTTCCTAGCTGATGGTGGGGTCCAAAACCAACACTGCAGAACTGTCTCACTCAGACAAGAAGGGTTTCTTGGCTCGGGCGGCCAGAGGGAAGTGTGTGGTATGCACGCCTTCCTGTATGGGCTTGTGCTTCTATTGTGCTGGCAACCGAGTCCACACAGGTGGGAAAAAATGCCGAAAGATTGAAGTGCGGAGTCGCCAAGTGAGTAATCCTTTGGGAAGGAAATTAGTGCTACAGAGCCAAGCGCAGGAGGCAGCAGGTATGGCGGCGAGCACTTATGAAAATGACATGCTGAAGTAGGCTTCGCTATTTTAGGAGCTGCACGCTGCATGTCAGCTGGAACTCAGGTGTTTCTGTGGCTTCCACCTTGTCTTCAGGGACATTTTCAGACCCCTTCATAAAAATTTTTATGTGGGCACAAAGGTAAGACGCCACAGGACCAGTACATAGAAGTTCTTTAAGAGTCTTAAGTTTCATTTCATCGTTTACTTCTCATGTCCAACATTTTTGCCCTGAGCTTTTTGGATTGTTTATTGAATCCTCCTGAAATTTCCCGGGAACCAACGTGAAAGGATTCCCAGTAAGCCTCTGGGGCACTGTGGGCACATAACCATCATTGCTTTTGATACTTAGACTCATTCATTCTCATTTCAGTAAAAAAAAAAGGAATCCAAAATTAAGGCAGCCTGACACCCACTCTACCCTGAACTGTAGATGAAAAGAAATTAGCACAATTTCCTATTCATTATCTTTAAGTTTTCAAAATGTAACTGAAAAATAAAAACAAGTAAAAGCTTTAGAAAGAGCATCACCCACACCAATGATACCACGTTTAGATCAAACTATTAAAGAAAACAAAGTGCAGACTACATTTCTCCCTCATTCATTCTTTCAAGCACAGTTTAATCTTGCTTCTTATTCCTGGCTTTATAGAATCTTTTTTCCAACTCATCCAGAATCCTAATCTTTGAGCCAAGAATTTGTGAATGATCAGGAACGTACAGCTCTTTTGACATCAAAAGGTCTTATGACATCTGTATCCTAGAGATTGGATTGGGTGGGGTGGGTAGGAGGAAACTAATATCTATTAAGCAGGAATTTGATATTTTCCAAGTAATTCATACTTTACTAACTCCTCGAAATGCCACCAAGATTAATAAAGCTCAGCCCACCCCTTCCAAAGCTTAAAGTCCAGTGCTTTGGGAAGGCTGGGAGCCAGCTGGGTAAAGATGAGATGCCAGTAAGATCTGGTAAGGGTTAAGACATGGAAAGCGCATGTGTAGAAAGTGATGGAAGCTTCGAGAAAAGCACTTAGCACAGCCTGGCAGTCCTAGGAAGGCTCCTCCTAGGAAGGAATGTCATCTAACCTGAGCCTTGACAGATGCTAAGGTCTGTGCAAGGGCTGGGTGCACAGTTCAAGAGCTCAGGTTGGAGTGGGATGTGGGGGCCAGTCAAGGAGATCGTTATGTACCACACTAAGGAGCTTGACTTTTACACTATGGGCCAGCATTTTCCAATCAAGTCTTGAGACGTCAGCATGTAAGAGGTGTCTCACACAAGACACACACACCCACCCTCTAGGTTAAGATCAGATAGGTCTGGTAAGTCCTTGGTTAAACAAAGTTAATGAGTTTCTTTGCTGCAGGACTTTGCAGCACCTTTAATATGTCAATATGTACCATGACTCTTTAGGAGAGGATATCCCATTTGCATACAGACTCTGTCACCCTCTTAAGGCTGGGAAGGAAGCCAGTTTCCACAGAGCATTTTTAGGACATGGGATGTCATTGAAAGTGTTTAAGTAGGAGACTGACATTGCCCATTCTTAATTTTGGTAGATGAAGCTGGCTGAAGTATAGAAATCCCAAAATAAGGGGTGAGCAGAGAAAGACTGGAGGCTCGGTTAGGAGGTGCAGGAGATGCTGCTGGTGAGCTGCCCCGAATCACCTGAATCCTTTTGGGATCCCTTTTACAGCTCTGTGTGGACTGCCCTTGGGCAACTGGAGCTGCTTCACCACTTCTCCTGGGATGTCCATAGCCAATGACTGGCCAGTGTGGGAGTGGGAAATCCCAGCTCCCTTCTTCAAGTCAGGGCAGACCCGAGGCGTGGTCCACGCTCGAGTTCCCCTGTGGAAGTAGGCTGAGGCTGGGACGCCACCCGACACTACACCTTGCTTAGCTTCTTCCCCTTCCCAGGCCCATGTCCTCCAATTCCCTACTAGGGACACTTCCTTAAACTCTGCCTCTGGGGGCTCCAGCCTTGGACAGGAGACGACTGCGCTGGTCCTATTAGAAGAAGCTGAGTGATGGCTGATGGCAGTTCGAAGACGAGTGGAGAGGAGATGTCCAGTTCAAGACTTTTTAAAGTGGTAAAATCTGTAGGAATTTTGGATAGATGATTGGGTATTGAGGATAAATCTGAGATGGTTCCAGCCTTTTGGCTTGGAAAACCAGCCGGTAGCATGATTGAGGTCAGGAAAACAGAAAAACAGTTGTTTGTGGTGGAGTGTAACTTCTGCTTTGACGTATTGAAACTGAAGTGCTTTGGGGAGAGCCACCCAAATAGAAAATTTCCCCAGAATTTGTGTGAATATGAGATTCAGCGGGAAGGTGAGAGCTGGTGATAGAGACTTAGGGGTCATTAGCCAAATGGTAGTTTAAAAACCACAAGAGTAAGTTCACCCAAAGAGAGTATGTGGACTGTTAAGAGTTGGTCAAAGTCAAGTTCTAGGGGGCTCTAACATTTAAAAAACAAGTAGCCAGAGCGGGTGTAGCTCAGTGGTTGAGCACCTGCTTGACATGTACAAGATCCCGGGTTCAATCCCCAATACCTCCTAAACAAACAAACAAATAAACAAACGTAATAAAAAGAGAAAAAGACAAGTAGAAAAGGAAGTGCCAAGAAGAAAACTGAGGAGGAACTTTCAAGGAGCTATGAGGAGGTCCAGGAGACAGGGTGGTGAAGCCAATGACTAACACTTCTAGGAACAGTGGCCAACAGTGTTGAATGAAGGTAGAGCCTGCTACATTGAGTCCATTGGCCTGATTTTGTGATAATCAGGGTAGGCTAAACATTCGCTATATTAGAAATCATGCATGTGTCCCCAGACCTAGTTTTTCTGCCTAGGAATGGTTTTTAGAATGCTGGTGATAAACTAAGCCTGATTTATTATATGACCATCCTGTATGGGAAAAGACTGTAACTCTGGGTATCTTTGGTCAACCTTAAGAGATATAACAAGGGGATGGATGTGGCTCAAATGGTTGGGCATCCATCTCCCATATGGAGGGACGCGGTTTTGATCCCCGGGACCTCCCAGTAAAAATTTAAATAAGAGAAATATAGAAGGCGCATGGGCCACCAGGCCCCGCAAGCAGGTGAGCCCGCCAGGCCCTGCAAGCCACGCAGCAAGATGATGATGTAACAGTAGAGTGACACAAGGGAGAGCCAAGACAAGATGCGCTGAAAAACCAGGAACTAAGGTGGCGCAGGCGGTAGGAAGCCTCTCTCCCACATCGGAGGTTCCGAGGATAGAATCCCAGTGAAGACAGGAGGAGAAGGATGAAAAGAGAGGGCAGGAAACAGACACAGAGAGTTGCCCAGCGAATGAACACAGAAACAGCAAAAAGGAGGGGCTAAAAATGGATAAAAGTAAATAAATAAATAAATCCTTAAAAAAAATGTGTAAGGGAGTAAGATAAGGACTATAGTTAGTAGTAATACTTTGACGATGCTCTTTCATGATTTGTTAACAATTGTTTCACAACAATGCAGGGTGTTTGTGGGGGGTGATGTGTGGGAGCCCTGTATGATGTTATGCATGTTTGTTTTGTGAGTTCACAATATTTACTGGAAAAAAAAGACTGTTTATTATGCATAATGAATTTAGTCATCTGGCCCTCCCCCCACTCTCCTGGACCTTGCAAATGTAGAGCTGATGGCTAGGACAGTTCTTTGTATATATTAGAAGGTGCTCAATAAATATTGGTTCAATTAAAAAAAAAAAAAAAAGAGTCCTTTGGATGCGAGAGTGAGGAGTTTTTGGGGACTTCTGCAGTATGTTTCAGCGGCAGGATGGAGACAGAAGCCAAATGTCAGTAGGTTACAAGGTGAATGGCGATTGAGGATGTGGAGATGGTAGTGTAAGAAGTATAAGAAGGAAGCAAGACAGTAAGTTTCACAGAGAAGGACCCTGGTGCTCGCAGAGGTTGAATAATGTGCTGGAAGTCACCGTTAATGGTATAGACAGGTTCAAATCCAGAAGAAAGTGTGACTCCAAAGCCTGTTTGGGTTTCCTGGTTTTCTGCCTTCCATCCTGCTGCCTCCCCAGCAAGTCTTTTCACTGTCATCATTTTCTGAACCCCCACCACCCAGCCTTACAGATTCTGCTCAACCAGCACAACAAATACACTGTCAAAAGTGAAAGACAAAGCCTCTCCATGTCCATCTCCTCTCTGGGTTCTTTCTTGCTACATGCTCTCTACAAAAATGGGCAGAACATTTTCCAAGACCAAGAAGCACAAAATCTGACTTTTTCTGATCGGAAGGTAACTTCGGCCTGTCTTTTAAAGAAAAGAGGAACTCCACCTGTCCCTGGAGTTGTTCTATCAGTTAGCAACTAAGCTAAGGGCTGCATCCTGCTTTGCTTCCCAACAATTCCTCCGTGGCTTATGACTTAGAATTTTCTCTCATACAACTGTAGTCTAAGGGATGTTGTATTTGCATTCTCTTAGATATAGAAATTTATTCTTGTATATATTTTAAATAAGCAAACTGTATTTCAAATTCAAAAAATAAAATAACAGACAAGGGGCAGCTTAACAAATTATGGAAGCATCACTCCAAAAAATTTCTGTCCTGGCACATTTATCTCATCTAATCCTAAAAACAAACCCAATTGTTCCTCCGGATACACAGATGAGCACAGCTTAGTCAAATGACATGACCAAGGTCTCCTTGTTAATGAAGAAAATGAAGGAAAAAAATGCTTACTCATATTCATATCTCATAAAACTAAATCCCATATTCCTTTTTTGGCCTTCAGCATTGATATACCTTCTTTGCCTTTGCTACAAAAATATTACAATATTACTGTTCACTATAGTCTATAAATTACATCAGTTGTATTTTTCCCATGTATCACCATATTCTTAATCTCTGATATTTGTAAATATTTATTACACACAGAGACAAATGTGCAAAGATATTAAAGTATTGTTTATGGTAGCAAAAGACGGAAAACACTCAATGTTCATAGGTAGGGGAATGGTTAAATAAAGCACTCATTCATTTAATGGAATACTACGCAGCTGTTAAACTCTAAGGCAGCACTTTGCTCTCTCTCTCTTTAGATATGTATATATATATGGAACAATTTCCAAGATACAGTGTAAAGTGAAAGAGCAAGATGCAGATCGTTCTGGAGAGTATGTTACTGTTCGTATTTAAGAAAAGGATGCGTGCCTATTCTGTATGTCTGGAATACTTCTGGAAGTAAACGTGAGGAACTGGCAATAGTAGTTATCTCTAGGGAGGAGACTGGAGAATGAAAGTTGGGGGGAAAACTACTTTTCACTATTTCTCCTTTTGTACCTTTTGAATTTTGTACTATATGCATGGATTATCTGGTTAATAAATAAAATTAAATAAGTGAAAAAAAATTGGTACCATTTATCACAGCAAAATAGTTTAAATAACATCTTTAAGTGATAAACTTTAATAATGCTTTAAAATAGAGATTGAAAGTAATTTCACAGAAGGCAGCAGAATAATTTGAGACACAATTTGCAAGAACAAAAACTGTCCATAAAAACTATCATTAGAATGTGTTAAAAAAAATGAGCCCAATGAAAATCTCTTACTGAAATACGACCCAAAACAAAACAGGACCAAAGCAAATTCCCTAAAAGCACAAGAGATTCATTTCTCTGTAAAATATTTCTCTGTTGCCTTAACCCCAGATTAAACAACAGGGGTCATCGGAATCAGATGATAAGCCCTGACAGGAGGACTGCACATATAGTTTATTGAGATAAGCCAAAAAATACATCTTTGACTCAGTATTTTATACAAAGGGCATAGAAGGGAAACATTAAGCAGGAATGAAACTCTGCATGTAGAACAATATTCATTCAATATTGAGTTTAATAAAACCAGCTCATCTCAACATTTCTATCAGAAGGACCTCTTTATCCTATTTTTTAACATTATTTGGAATAATGTCATAGAACTCTTGTTTATGTGGGTTATATCTATCGGCATTTACTGTATTAAATTGAAATTGAAACTGAAAATGAAAAAAATTATTAATTCATTTAAAATAACAATAATAAACCCATTACATGTTAACATAAAAGATTTTCATGAAAAATCATGTTTTCCAAAGCAAAACCAGTTGAGGAAAGAGTGGCACTGTTTTACATTTTTGCAAATCTCTTTAAGGTCTGACACAATTGACAGCAGCTGGATTCTCATTTCTGCTTCTGCATTCAATCTATTGAGGTATGTAGTTTTGGTTGGAGCATATGAAGGAAATGCAGCTATGTAGTTGGAAAAGAGAGAATTTATTTATACTATACCAAAACTTGACAAGTGGTAGTTTCTTAAAGATTAGTTGCAATGCAGAATCTGAAGCTACATCAATACATTTTTTTTGTGTTCATTTACATAAAAACACATTTGGTCTACCTTGAACTTTAAATTGATCTTTTATCTGTGCATTATTTTGTAATATTTAGAAAATATTTGTTGTGTAGTGCTTCCAAATGTGGACACATTTAATTATAAAATGTCAAAAAAATCATACAACTCTACAACAAAAACTCAGACAACCCAATTATAAAATGGGCAAAAGACTTTAAATAGATATTTCCCCCAAGAAAGTAAACAAATGGCCAAAAAAGCATAGGAAACGATGTTCCACATTATTGGCCATTAGGGAAATGCAAATCAAAACCACAATGAGATACCATTTAATACCTACTAGGATGGCTACTATTAAAAAAACAGAAAATTAAAATTGTTGGAGAAGATGTGGAAAAATAGGAATACTTGCTTATTTTTGGTGGGAACATAAAATGGTACAGCCATTCTGGTGGTTCCTCAGAAACTTAAGTATAGAATTACTATATGTCGTGGCTATCCCACCTCTAGATATATACTCAAAAAATTTAAATCAGGGACTCAAACAGATGTTTGCACACAGATGTTCATAGCACATTATTCACAATCAACAAAAGATGGAAGCAACTCAAGTGTCCCTTAATAGATGAATGGATAAACAAGATATATTATAGTCATATAATGGAGTATTAATCAGCCATGACAAGGAATGAAGTTCTGATACATGTGACAACATGGATAAACCTTGAAGATATTATGTTGAGTGAAATAAGCCAGACTCAAAAGGACAAATAGAGTATGATCTCACTGATATGAACTAATTAGAAGAGGGAAATTCATGGAGTCAGAAACTAAAAAGTAGGTTATCATGGGCTGGGGTGGTGGTGGAGGAAGGAAGGGAATGGGGAGATAATGCTTTATTGGTACAAAATCTCTGTTTGGGGTGATGGAAAAGTGTTGGTAATGGATGGTGGTGATGGTAGCAGAATATTGTGAATGTAATTACACCACAGGATTAAATATTTAAATGTGGTGAAAAAGGGAAATTTTAGGTTATATGTAAGTTACTAGAATACATTTAAAAAAAAAAAATCATAGGACTGTAAACCCAAACAGTGAAGCCTATGTAAACTGTGGACTATAGTTAGTACAATTATAATAACATCCTTTCATCAGTTCTAACAAAGGGGCCATGCTAATGAAAAGTGTTAATCATGGGAGGGGCAGGTGGGAAGGTTGTATTTTCTGCATGATTTTTCTGTAAACTTTTATCTTTTCTAATTTAAAAAATCACATTCATTACTATCGCCACCCATCCTATCAGAAAAGCCTGTAAGTATTGAGAAGCTCCGTGGCAGATCTAAGTTTTCCAAAATGCTAGTTTCACCTGAAAGCTCAAATTTTAATATTTGGCAACAAATACTCTCAATTGCTTTCCTTGAAATGACAGGCTCACTCTGTTCATTTCTGAGAAAATATCTGCTACCAAAATCTGAATGACCGTAGTTTTTCAATTGTCCTTTCAGCAAAAATGGAGAACGCATTCAGTTCAATAGTTGATAGCGTGAACAGTGGTTCACACGTGTACTTTTCCTCAAGACGACAGAAGTGCCCTATGCGTCTTCTCTTTGCTTACTCTCAATTTTTAAAAGATGTGTGTTTAAGGGTCCACATTTAATACACTTAATAATTTTTCCTGCTTCATCAAGGTCCTTCTTAGTGAAACCGGATGTTTTGTTTTTCTTGCTGGAGTTTGGTGGTGGAGCATGTACAGCTAAGGCACAAGCAATTTTTCCCACCACTGCTTTTGTGCCTAGAATAAACCTGTACACAGTGAAAAAGGCAAATAACACCTTACTGTTATTAAGAAAATAGTTTTGACCTCACGAACCCTTAGAATGGGATTCAGGGATTCCAGGGACACATGGGCCGCTTTGAGAGCCACCAAATTAAACCATATATATGTTGAGGGGAGTTATGTTTTGCTGTAGTAGAGGTGTGGTAGGTTGAATTATGCATCCTATCGTAGACATGGTCTCAACCTTAATCCGTACTCCCATGGGTGAACCCATTGTAGATGGGACTTCTCGATGATGTTATTTTTACTTCAGGAGTGGACCAACTGAATGAGGGTGGGTCTTTATCCTTAATACTGGCCTTATAAAGAGAAGAGCCAGAGGCCAAGAGTTGGAGAAAGCCACAGGAGAGGAGCCGGAAGCCTGAGGAGCCGGAAGCCAGAGGTCAGTGGAAACCAGAAGAACCGACACAAGGAATGAGAGATCACCATGGAATGGGAGCAACCAAGAAACCCCAAATATTACAGCCCTCCAGCTCCAGAACACCACAGATTTGGGGGAGAAAGCTTTGCCTTGCCAGCACCTTGATTTGGGACTTCTAGCCTCAAAATCGTGAACCAATAAATTTCTCTTGTTAAGCCAACCCATAGTGAGGTTTTTGTCATAGCAGCCGGCAAACGATCACAAGAGGTGAGGGTGGAATATTTCAATCATGAGGGCAAATGGTGAAGATTTATACACAGTATGTGTAGCAGTGTCTCATATCTGTTCTCGTTTATGACTCGTATCTCTGTCAATGGCTATGGGAGGCTGCTAACAGCTCAGCATGGAGATGTTGGGCTGGTCGAGCTGATTCCTTGGCCTTGAGGGTTGGCAGGTGTAGTTGCCAGAGCAGTGAGCACTGAAGAAGCCACCTGGACCACAGGAAGACACTCCTCCCAGTAGAAACCACTTCTGCCTTCTAGTTTTAAATAAGCTGTTAGAGACCCATGGGGTTCAACAACAACAACAAACCAAAAGAACAATTTAATCTTAGGTCATAGTTGCAGGTGTCAAGAGATTTGGGTCTATAAAGCCAGGTACCATTATCTAAATATTTGAGTCAAGACTATCCAATGAGCAGCTTCACTTTTGCACTTGACATTTTTATGGATATAATTACAGATAAAGTTTGTGTAGACAGATAATTTTCTGTTACTTCTTTAAAGACTTATCTCTGTAAAGTAGATTTTTGTATATAGTTACTTGGTGTAGATGTATATGTGTATTTCATTTCTTTTGTTTGGTATATACCTGTCTATAAAGTATGTTTTTCTGTGTTCAGAAAGGCAGACACACAGCTCTGTAGAAGGCCACATAGTCCAGGCTTACTGGACACACACAACAGGGTAGGGGGAAATGTGGCAGGGGAGTCACTTGGTGTAACCGTTGGCCAATTTGATGTAATTATGAATTCCAAAAATATAATTGAATCATGCTTGTAAACTGATCTGTTAATCTGGGCATGATTAGGTTATGATTAGGGCATTGAGCCCCACCCCTTGGTGGGTGGGGAATCGAATATAAAAGGCAAGGCAGAGAACAGAGTAGCAGTCAGTCTTTGAGAAGCAGTCTTTGAAAAGCAGCTTTGATGTTGGAAAGAAGGCCCCAGAAGAGAAGCGAACCGTTCGCCTGATCGCCTACAGCTGACTTTATGGAGGAAACAGGAGCTAAGCCTGGAGAGAAATGCAGCCCCGGGAAGAGAGGAAGCCAAGGAGCCTGAACCCTGGGCAAATGTCGGCAGCTGTCTTGCTCCAACACGTGGCAATGGACTTTGGTGAGGGAAGAAACTTATGCTTTATGGCCTGGTAACTGTGGACTTCTACCCCTTACCCTTTATAAAGACCAACCCATTTTTGGTATTTCACATTAGCACCCCTTTGGCTGACTAATACACATGGCAAGGCTTCAAGACGAGATTCAACTGAATGGACTCAATTCCTTGTTTTCTGAGAGTTATGCCACCAGATACCCCTACTAATAATGATGAGGTGGAAATTATTCATAAAGACGTAAATAGTAACAAGAGGAAGAATCTGACGGATTTGGGGTGGAGAGAGGGATGGCTGAGGAGGAAATGGAAGGGTGAGGAAATAGAAATAGAGGGTACAGGAAGCCCAGTGCCTGCGGGGAAGAAAATAAACTCAGTTCTTGTGAGTGACAAGACATCCGTATCCCCAACTCATTACAGTATTGCCAATTTTCCAGGGGTACTGTGCTGTCAAATTGAGGCATAGCTACTAGGTTTACATTCTAGGATTTAGTTCTCTACATTTGTTTTCTTCAATTCAATAGAAAAGATGTTTCTCTTTTCTCACCAGGTAATTTTTATATTTATACCAGAATTCGATATTGTCTTTGTTGCGTTGTTTTTGTTGCATCAACATTTTGTCTTTCTTGGGTTCCTGTACTTGTGTGCAGCAGCAGATTAGAGCAGTGACAGCCCAGAGAAATCACCTTGGTAAAGAATGATGCCGAGAGCGGCTCTTCCCAGCACGTTTACCAGTCCTCCAGCATAAAGGTTTGCCCAGCCACGATCCCGGCCGTGTCGCGGATCAGAAAGGAAGAGGAAGAGAGAAAAATAGCTGTTCAGACATTAAAGCCATGTTGGTTTGTTCATATTTGTAACTTGTTTGCTTTCGGTTTTTAAGATGCTGGTGTCATTGGTGAGAATGGCAAGGAGCCCAGACTTTGTGAACTATAACAGACGCCTGACATCCCCAAGTCGGCCAGAAGATAGGCGCAGAGACTTCTGCCAGGCTCAAGCCCCGGCCCAGGACGACAGGGGCCCAGAATCACAGCTAATCTGGCGTGCCCCAGCTAAGGTAAAACCACTAAGGAAGCAAAATTGTCAGGGGCATAATGGGGTCACGTACAGGCGCAAGCATTTTCTTTCTTGACCTCTATTTTCCTTATAGTTTGAGCTACTTTTTCCATTCAGGATGAAAGCACTTGATGAGACATCATCTACAAACTGACCATGAGCCACTTAGAAATATCAGGACTGTTGTCTTAGTTTGCCAGGCCTGCTCAACACATACCACAGGCTGGTTGGCTTAAACAACGAGAATGGCTTGTTTTGCAGTTTTTCAAAGTCAAGATACCCACCAAGCCATGCTCTTTCTGCGGCCTGTAGCATTCTGGCGCTGACTCTGCCTCCGTCACGGGCCACCTGTCTCCTTTGGTCTCTTCCTGTGGCTTCGACTTCTGTGCCCAAATTTCCTTCGCTTGTAAGGACTAGAGTCATATAGGGTCAAGCCCACCCCCATTCAGTTTGGCCTCATCTTAACAGGATCTTAGATGATCCTATTTACGAATGTGCTCATGACCCCAGGACCAGGGGTTAGGGCTTGAACGTGTCTTTGTGGGGGACGTGACTCAATATACAACAACGATTAAAATAAGTATTCTGTTCATTTTTTGGCCTGACAGATGTGACTTATCTTTGAAAGCAAAAAAGCTCCAGGTGAAAGAAATCTCAATGGAATTAAATCCTAGCTGCCACCAAATCACATCTTTAGGTGGATTTTTGTGTCTTTATTTTATTGATTGACTGAGAGAGGCCCAGATAAGTTATCCTGTGGGTCTCTTTTGCGAAGATACCAAAATCATTTCAGAATGACTATTTTTCATTCAACATCATGTCCCTCAGATAAATAGGAACCCCGAGTACAGGTTTCAGTCAATGTCAACACTAATTTTCTCTCCGGCATCGTGCCTTTTCCTATAGCCCAAACACCATGGGAAACCTAGGTCCGTTTGTAGGATGATTAAAGTCGAGAAGAGGTCGAGGGTGTTTTACGGGGTCTGACTCTAGAGGGGTATCCAGCGCCAGGTCCCTGGCCCAGCTTCTTCTCCCTTCCCGTCTCGGAGCTTTGCCCCGGAGGAATGACAATTCTTCTGTATTTTACCACAGAACAGACCAGTCGTTGGTGCCCAGACATTAGGAAATCCCAACAGAGATGTCTCCATCAAGGCAAAGTGCAGTCTTGGGAACGGTTGGAAACTGCAGTTCAACTTGCAGTTCTCTGGAAGCAACTTGATTTCAAAAGTATATTTTGCAGACTCTAACACGCCTTTACAAGAATAATTTTCTGCATTTTAGAGAGGAGACTGAGGAACAAAGAGAGGAGTTACTTGCTTGGGACCTCAACGAAACTTCTGACAATACCAGTAATGTGTTTTCACTTTACAGTATTTTCAGCTACTAAAGAGAAAGCACTTGCTATTTTTCAGGCCATCATCATTGATGAATCCCCCACATATCCACGGTAGGAAGAGTATTTATCTTTATGTCTTGCCCTTTTGGTTAAAAGGTGTTTGATTCCTCTTCTGCAGTCTAATGGCCACACTATTTTATATCATCAGAGCTGATGCCATGTTTTACCATCTGCATTTGTCAAAGTACTCTGGGCTCTTGGAGAAATAGGTTCTCTACTCACGTAAGGAAGAGGGAAGAGAACAAACATTCAGCTTTCTGCAAGAAAATGTGCTTTCTGTCTTACCCCCTCCCATCATCACCCCCAGCCCATCTGAGAAAATCAGAGTTCATTTTTGCTGTATAAAAGTAACTGCATCTAAGTTACCGTAATCAAGAGACAGAGCTCCATAATTTAAGCCCAAAGTAACAAAAAAACAGAATGAAAACCACATGGTCAAGAATGGAAACAGCATGCCCCTTAGTGAAAATCCCTTTGCAATTTGCTTTATCTCTCCGTCCAGACATCCTGCCAAGGGCTGCCCCTTCTGCTCCCACCAGGCTCCCCTGTGCTTCCCATGCCCAGCGGTGGTGATGGCCGTGGATGAGGGGGAGGCCAGTTTCCCAGCCCCTTCCAGTGATTACCTTCTGTAAAATGCCAGAAGAGGCTGGAAGCCCCCGAGGTGCTGCAGAGGCTGGAAGCCCCCGAGGTGCTGCAGAGGCTGGAAGCCCCCAGGTGCTGCAGAGGCTGGAAGCCCCCAGGTGCTGCAGAGGCTGGAAGCCCCCGAGGTGCTGCAGAGGCTGGAAGCCCCCGAGGTGCTGCAGAGGCCCTGAGACAATGGAGCAGTGGCCAGGCCCTGGGCTGCCCCGTTTTTCACTTAGGAGGTGCCCAGGAGGCAGAGGAATTAGAATGCAGCAAACAGACACTCTGCACTTCCACACTTAGACACAAAAGAGCTGGGGTGGCAGTGAGTGAGCAGGCCTGCAGAAAAGGTGTGGAGTTCTGATAATAGCAAGCTCGCTTTTAAGCTTCTCAGTAGCCTCTACTCCTGTGACCCTTTCACTCCTTGTTTTTTGTTTTTTTCAGGAAGAATTTTTGAGGAAGTTTGTAGAACTGATCAATCAGGAAGCCATTTTCATGGGCTAGAGCCCAAAGATCAAGCTAAGCCATCAACGGAGCAGAAAAAGATATCAGAAGGGTGTGCAGGAGTAAGTGAGCCTCCCTGGCAAGAATCCAGGCAAAAGGAAAAAGGAAACCTGAAACTATGGTTTACAGCAGTGAATTTCAAGCTTTTTTGGACAGCAACCTACATTAGGAAACACATTTTTATTTCACTGCATTTTTATTTCATACATGTCTACTTATAAAGCTGGAAAAATATTTTCATGAAATAATTCTTATCCTTACTATGTGTGATGCATTCTGTTAACTTTTCATTCTAGTTTTTTTCTATTCTATTTCTTTTTTTTTATTAGAGAAGTTATGGGTTTACAGAACAATCATACATAAAATACAGGGTCCCCATATGCTACTTACTCTGTTAGCACCTTGCATTGGTGTGGAATATTTGTTAAAATTGATAACATGTTTTTATAATTGTACTATTAACTATAGTTCATGATTTAACTTAGGGGTCACTATTTGATAGTGTAGTTTCATGGATTTAAATTTTTTTTTTCTGTTACCATACATACAATCTAACATTTCCCCTTTTAATCACATTCATATATATATATTTATATATGCACACACACATACATATCAGTGCTGCTCATTATGCTCACAATGTTGTGGCCTATTTCATTTTATTGTTCAAAATATTCTGGTCTCAACCCACTAAACTGATTTTGTAACTCACTAATAGGTCTTGGCCCACAGTTTGAAAAATTGTGGTTTAGGGGAAACTCAGGCAGCGGAGAATTTCTTGTGAATCAGGAGGGAGTGGGCAGCAAAGAAAAGAAGCACCCAGATTTAGGAAGATGTCACATAAGAAAAGCAAGTTACTAGGTATTACTAGTCTATTGGAGAAACACGCCTCCGACTGTAAAATGGAAAGCAGTGAAAGGGAATCACCTTACATATCTTCCTTATAAGGAACTTTCCTTCAGTGTTTCTTCTCTTCCAGGGAAAGGAATAAAAATGTTTGAGGTTGCAGGCAACCTTATGGGGATTGAGGAATTCCTTCTAAACCACTGTGCTTACAGCTCCAGCAGCTCCCCCCAGGGGTCCTGGCTCATGAAGCTTTGGGTGGAGAGATCGGACCTCCCTCCGTTAGGGGTGCCATGGCCTCACAGTTCACACCTCCTGACCAGCGTACTTATAAATTGCTCTCTTTCACTCTCAGAAGTGCCCCAGTTTGGAACATAAATTCTACGATCACTCTAAGTATGGGTAATTGAGGAAAGCATGTCTATAGCACATAACTACTTCATTATTACAGCTTTGCTATACATAAAAAAAAAGAGCTCATGTGTTTCCTCACCTCTGATTTCTAACACTGTGATGCACACACTAAGGAAAGGGTCAAATTATGCAACGGGCACCAGGTACGTCCTCCTGTCCTTAAAACCCCTGATCAGGACTCGTTCTTATCTTGGAGCTTGCTTTCTCCAGTCCCTCCCATCTGGAGAAAAGTTCAGCCCTGGAAGCTCCTGAGCCATCCCAAAGTGGGCAGAAGGGTGTGGGTGTGTGTACACGTGTGTGTGTGTGCCCAGGCAGCCCCATGCCACTCAGATGAGACCTCTGGACATAGTTCAACTGCCACAGAACCTTGCAGAGCTGTGGGCATCCCATCTTCCAGAGCACCAGCCCATCTCCACCTTCTCCTCTCCCCCCAAGCAAGCTTCTTCTGTATCCCAAATAAGGCTTTGGGTTTTGTTTCCTTGCTTCCTCACTGATCAGAACACTCTTCTGAAGTGTCACATCTGTTGGACATTTCTTGGAACTGCCATCAGGCTCTTTCCAGCCCATGGGAAATTGGGATCATCACAGGCCTCCAGCCTGACTTGGAAGCCCACCAATCGCCAACTCCTGCCATCAGAGCCACCAGTGGTCGACATGAGACCTAGCTTGACCTGTCCCTCTGTTCCTGGCGCTTCAGGCTGCTCTGCCATATGGCTGGGCTGGTTCTTCGAGCTTGGTCGCTTCCCCAGCCTCTGTCTGTCCTGGCCTGGGCCTCTGCCCCTTCCCGTCACCTGTGATGCTGGTCCCTTGTGCCCATTGGTGCTCCCTGAGCTAGGTCACCCTCGCTGTCCCTGGTGCGTCTCAGGTGTAAATGGCCTTTTCCACATCTGCCCTTGGCTGCTGCCCTGCACAATCCATCTCTCCAGATGGGAGGCATGGCATGGTCTGTCTCCAAGCAGTGCTTTCATTTCCATTTTGCAACCTACTTGTATAGAATGTTGCAGTTTCTTGAAAGTCAATAATATGTTTTGTGATGGGATGAGACTCATTATTTTAAAACTTACCTTGATAAGATAAAACTACTTTTAAAGTTACGTGTGAATTTTTACATCTTATAATGCAAATGAACAGGCAGAAGGGAATGCACCATCCTGTTCGAGGTCACATACTACACCTAAATCAGAGATCCAGATCTTTCCACCTCTCTTCATTACAACAAAAGCAGAAAAAGAGGATTTACTGAACAGCACATGCTCTACTGTGCAGTACAGTAGTATAGTGACCAAGACAGCAATGAGGCTCAAACCCCAGTTCTGCCTCCTAGAAACTGTAGTGGGCAGAATAAGAGATCCCCAGAAATGTCCGCATCCCAACCCTGGAACCTGTGAGCAAGAAGGACTTTGCGGATGTGACCAAGTGAAGGACTTTGAGATGGGGAGATTGTCCCAGATCATCTGGGGTGGGGGCTTAATGTAATCGCAGAGCTCTTTAAAAGCAGGAGGCAGCAGGTCCGAGTGAGAGAGAGGTGTGAAGACACTGCTCTGCTGGCTTTGCAGGTAGTGGAAGAGGCCATAAGCCAAGGAACGCAGGCGGCCTCCCGAAGGCGGCAAAGGCCAGAAGGAACGCAGCCCTACCGGCACCTTGGTTGGAAGCCAGCGAGAACAATTCCAGACTTCTGATCTCCAAAACTGTAAGGTAATAAATTTGCAAGGCTTTAAGACACTGAGTTTGCAGCAGTAGGAGACGAGTACAGTAGCTCTGTCTCCTAAGGTAAGATGCTTTTCTGGATTCCAGTATCCTTATCTGTAATCTAGGAATAGAAATGGTGCTTACATCCTAAAGTCGTAGTGAAACCTGCTCAGTATGATTCAAGTGATATGCGCAGTATGCTTTCTAGCATGCAGTAAGCACTTAAGAAATGTTAACTCTCACCGCCTTGTGGAATCCTCTCAAGAGGCTTAAGCCCTACTTTAAAGACGATGCTCTGAGAAGTGAAAACAAAAGTTTCCCTGGGCACGTTGAATGTGGCAGAGCTAGGATCTGAGCCCGGGCAGCCTGGCTCCCCCAGCTTCCGCTTTCCTTGCTGGACTAGATGCAATTGTAGGGGAAGTTTTTGAAAAGAGATTTCACTTGTGGGCAGGGGAGCATCAGCTTGGACCTGAATAAGAACACTTTGTGATGCTGTATGGATTACAGTGAAAAAGCTCCTAAGAATTCAAACTGGACATATGGAAATGGATCATTCATGCCTTCATCACTCAACTATCGATAAGCACCTACCATATGCTGCTCACTGTTGGAATTACTGGGAGTATCTCAGTGAACAAAAGAGAGAGAATCTGTGCTCTAATTGGAGCTTTCATTTTAGTGGGGGAGAGACAAAAACAGAGATACATGTAAATTTGCATGTGTGCGTACATATGTGTGAGAGAAAAAAGTGCTTTGAAGAAAAGTAAATCATGGTAAGGAGCTAGAGACATGTGGTGGTCAGGGGTGGCTTTCAGACGTGATGAATGACGGAGGGAGTGAGGCATGTAATGATCTCGGGGGCAGCCTGTACGATGAAGGAAGACTCCAGCAAGTGCAAAGGCCCCAGGGCAAGGCTTGGCCCTGTTGGGGAATGGAGGAGCCTGTTCTACTGGAGCCCATAGACAGAGGGAGAGAAAGGGAGGAGTTGTGGTCAGATTCCTGGGGCCCAGATCCTGCAGGGCTCTGCAGGTTATGGTGAGACAATTTTAATTTGATTTGGGAAGCCATTGGAGAGGTTTGAGTAGGGGAATGTCTAATTTACATGACAAATATGATAACAAATTCTAAAAAGAGACTTTTGATTGAGTGGAGCTCGCATTGGCCTCTGGAGCTCCCTGGCTGCTCCTGCCTGAGGCTGGCACTTCTCAGGAAGCAGGAAATGCTGCAAAGCAGAAACAGCCCAGGGCCAAGTGCCAGGATGCTGCCAGCGCTAGTCAACAGCCAGACTGGAGAATGTGCTGCTGCTTAATAACAATAACTGCAGGGTTTATCAATTCTTCTATTCAGACTTCATTACTTAAACGATGTGGAACTTGCCGCTGTGCATTTCCAAACCTTTTGACTTGTTGAGAACCAGGTTTTAATGAGCAGACCCTCACCCCGTCCTCCCTTGCTCCCTGCAGAGCTCCTTCCTCTGAATCATACGTAGAACGGATTGTCCTTGCAAATATTTCTTCCCTCACTTGGACGATGGCCCATACTGACTGATTTGAGTGCCATCAAATTTGCACTGGATCAAAAGATTTTTGCATTTCCTATTTGAAAGGAGTAGGAAGAGAAGAGCCGAAAGAGAGTTTGTCTCATGCGCTTGTAAAATTTTTTTAGCTTTGTTTATGTAGCACGCATTATTTTTTTTTCCCCACTGGACCTAAATGACTTGAAGGTTTTGTTGACCCCTGTCTTTTGATTTAGGGATGGGAAAGACTGAACATTTGGTCATTGGTCTGCATTTCAATGTACATAAAGTTGGTGTTTGAACTAAGGAGACTATTCTCTCTCACCTGCTTTTTTGTTTCTTAGATTGTATTTTTAAAAAGGAAAATGTTTTTCCTAATAAACTAACGAAAAGAATTGGAAAAAAATGAAGAGCTTTTCATAAAAGGAGTTTACAGGGTTTAGAGGGTCCTTTATTCTGGACCTTACTCAGCACCAGCATCCTCTTCTCCCACCCCCACCACACACACACACACACACACACACACACACACACACACAGACACACAGACACACACAGACACACATACACACACAGACGCACACAGACACACACAGACACAGGCTGTGGTGCGTGCAAACTTCCAAGTCAGACAATCTATTCTCTAGGGATACCTTATCAACAAATATTAGTATTTATTGCCCAATAAAAATTCCATTTAAAAAAACATGGTTATGATTAATCATTATTTACTAATCAAAGGGGAGGGAGTGAACATCAAGGATTTTTCCAAGACAGTATCGCGGAAAGGAAAAGTACTAGCCAACAAGCAGAACTTCCGCCTCCTTCCCTTGGATCGGAACACTGCTAGGCCTCTTATGCCTGAACTACACGCCTCCATCCAACGGTTTAGTTCCGCAAATATTTATCAGGCAGCTGCTTGCTATCAGGCCCTGCGCTTGCTCTCAGGGGTGTGACGAAGAAGATTAGCATCCTCTCCGTGCTCTTGAGAAGATCCGGGAACTAAAGGGAGATAAACATACACTCACACACACAAAAGAAGATGACTTGAAAGTCCGCCCTTATTTTCTCCATTTTGAAGACTTTCCCAGCAGTTGCTGGTGTTTCCTTTCGGAGTTGGCACTGTCCTGCCAGCTCCAGCTCCAGCCTGCTCACCTGCCAGCTCCGTGCTCCCTGGCTTCTTAGTGCTCCCGGGGTCCCCACTGTAACTGAGCCGACACGAGGACCAAGTGAGAGCGTAATCAGCCAGGGGCAACTCCCCAAACTCTGGCTATGGCTGTCCTCTCCTCTCTAACCCGAGCTTCACTGTATCTTACATTTGAAATTCAAATTAGTCCCAATTCAGATTCTTTAGAGAGAAGTGGATTTGTTTTGTTTTGTTGTTTACTTTTCCCGCTTCACTTGTCCTCGGTGGATAAAAAAATGATAGGGTATCCAAGAGACCCCTTTATTTCCTCTTACAAAAGGCTGGCTTTTAGGAATGCCCCAAAGAGAACAAAGAACAGTAAAATAGCCCTTGTCCCTAAGTCATTCTCTGCCCCCAACCCCACCCCAAATTATGCAGCTAGGACACACCCTTGACCCAGCAGATTGAATCAAGTCTATAGGCATCTCCATATCGTTCACATTGTCCAGCGAGTGCAATGTCCTCTCCTCCCCACCTTTTCTCATTCCATAGTTCCTGGGGCTCCATAGCTCTTTCTGTATAAACTTTCTCCCACAGATTTCCTTCCTTTACCCTCAATCAGCCCTCATGTATGCCACTCCAACCACATTGTCCACGGCATCTGGCCTGACAATTGCTTTTTTGCAATTCAAATCTAATGTCAACTAGATGATAAGTCCTTGAAGGAAGGGAAACCTTATCTTTTTCTTTTTTTAAAGATTTATTTATTTATTTATTTATCCCGCCCTTGCTGCTTGTGCTTGCTGAGTCCATTCGCTGTGTGTCTTCTCCGTGTCTGCTTATCTTCCCCTCGCTGTGAGTTTCCGCTGCATCAGCCCCTCGCGGGGGACGCGCGGGCTGGCCTGCCCTCACAAGGAGGCCCTGGGAAGCGAACCCGGGGCCTCACACATGGTAATCGGGGGCTCTATCTGTTGAGCCACACCCGCTTCCTGTTGTGAGGTCCTGCTGCATCAGCCCACTAGGCTGGGCGAGCCGGCCTGCCCTCACAAGGAGGCCCCGGGAAGCGAACCCGGGGCCTCCCATATGGTAAACGGGGGCTCTATCGACTGAGCCACTCCCGCTTCCCAGGGAAACCTTATCTTTAACTGTGGCTGTACCTTCTGCAGTACAAGGCTCAGGTTCTTTATCTGAAAATAGGGATAGGAATAACAACAATAGTACTACCTAATGCGGGGCTGTTGTGAGTGTTAAATGAGCTAATGCGTGGTTCCTGGACCTAGAAATCATTCAACACACTTTAGCTATTATTTTTGTTAAGAGGCTGACCATTCTGGTGGTTGGTTACTTATAGTTTTTATAATTGGCAGTAATAATTAGTATGCTTGATATTTGCATGGAATTCCACAATTTTCATGATTAGTCTTAGTGTAGAAAATTTAGTAAGCTACCTAAAAGGTAGAAATAGATAGAAAAATTACTACTAATCTTATCCCTCAGGAACAATAATTTTATAGATATTTTTGGCTTATGTTTTCCCATATATCTATATATGTGTTGTGCACAGTTAAGATCATATTATGAGCATAGTTCTGTATTCTGGGTTTTTTTTTAATTAAAAATTCTCACAGACTATTTTTGATGGTTGTATAATATTCCACACTAGCACTATGTTGTAATTTATTTAACCATTCTCTATTTTGAGTGATTGCATCATTTCTCAGTTTTAATTATTACATACAATATTGTTAAGTAGCCCTCTGTGCCTTCATACTATCCATATCCTTTCACAGAGGCTCTGACTTGGAGAGGAGTAGAATAGCCAGCATCACATATTTTTCTATTTTGTGTTCATACTAAATCTTGGCCTGACATTTTGACATTATTCTAGGTATGTGTCAGCACAAAGCTGAGCTCAGGAAGAAAGGGCTAGAGTGACATTCACTTAACATGAAAACAGTTGGTTCTCCACTGCTGCTTTAGAGACCACCAGCCTCCTTCATGCTGAGCAGAAAGGTCTCAGGCAGCTGAAGACAGCTCACTTGTTATAAACCAAAAATGACTTCTTGTACTGGTTTCTTAATATCCAACAATACACTCTTCTTTAATAAAACACACATGAGCATATTTTATGTGTTGCTGGCTAGATATGGTTTTACTTCAGTTTAGTTTTTTAATATTGTTTTTTAACTGTAGCAAAAGTCTTCCGTTAAAATGAATTTTTGTTCTTCTCCCCATCTAAAATTTATATTTTAAATTGAAATGAAGCTCAGACTGTAAAAATCTCCTCACAGTTAAAATTGATTTTATCTTTACAAGTTTATACTTTAGAAATGTGTGATGACATTTATCAAAATGTCTAGTAAATATTCAATTACTCAGGACTTAGGTTAGCTCCTTTATTTCTTTCGTAAGTATTGTAGTATATTGGAGATTAATATACTGAGATGCTGAGAAATCAATGGTAATGAAGAAAATGATCAGTAAAACAAGTGTTTGGGGGGCATACAGATCAAGACCCAAGATGGTAGAGTTTTTCACTCTTCAGTACATAGCATTAATAGTGTAGAAATCATCAGATTATATTTTGGAACAAGTTATTATAGTCTCATAAAAATGACTTGTCTAAATGTTCATTCTGCTTTTTTAAGCTCCCAGTTATCAAACTATTATGGCTATTTTAATATTCTGGATAACTGAAGAAGTCATAATGTCATATAGAGATAACCAATTTAAAATAGATTTTTAATAGACAGTAAAAGCACAGTGACAGGACAGAAAGTAGAATACCAAATAATCTGATACACAAATATGCATGACGTATAAATGCACATATAAATACACACATACACATGTACTTGTATATACAATGTATATAATATTTCCTTAATTATAATTTTTACATTTCTCCCATAATTTAATGCTTTTGGATTTCTCTTAAAAAATACATCTATATGTACAATGTAGTGAATTTCTTTTTTTTCTGTTTAGAAACTATTATTAAATTCATGGCTGGCTTTACAATTAAGGGCACCTCAGAGTCAAATAGTTAAGATGCAACAATGTGCTAAGAGTAGTTATCTTGTGTGGTAGGGCTACATGTAATTTTCCACTTTCTTCTCTCTGCTGGGCTGTATTTTCTAGGGTGATCATATATTATTTGTGGAGTAAGAAAAACCTAAAGAAAATATAAACACTGTGACTGTAATTTAATCCCTTTCTTTGGTGGGAAGGGGATGGCTTAAAGTCAGTGCCTCTGGGCCATGTATTGTAAATATCAAAGATTTTAGGGACCAGTAAAAGTCTGTAGGTACCCACGCTAAGCGCTGTGGGAATGCAGAGAAAGGTCCGAGACAGCTTGGCCTCGGGGAACCAAACTCGACGGAGAACTCTGGGAACACTAAACAAGATGATGAAACCCGTATGTGCAAAATGTCCTCAGAGACAGGTAGTGCAGCAGGTGAGCAGTCGGGTAACGCTTTACAGGAAAAGATGTAACTTCTCACGGAGTTACACATTAAAATATTTTCTAGATATTAGAAAAAGCCTCCAAATGTACAAAATGTAATCAAATGAGTTGATTACTTGGCTATTCAATTAAAAGCAAAACTTTTATAAGATAGGATGGATCTCTAAAATATAGTAGAATTTATTACAGCACATCTTATTGTTGTGAGCCTAACAGTAAATGAAAATTCCAATAACATTCCTCAAGAAACAAATAAAACAACAAACCTTACAGCAAACACCTGCTAACATGGCATTAGCCTATAACACAGGTGTTTTTGTTTTTTTTTAAGATTTATTTATTCATTTATTATCCGCCCCCCTTGCTGCTTGTGTTTTGCTGTGTCCATTTGCTGTGTGTTTTTTCTGTGTCTGCTTATCTCCCCCTTGCTGTGAGGTTCTGCTGCATCAGCCCACCGCGCCGCGCAGGCCGGCCTGCTCTCACAAGGAGGCCCCGGGAAAGCGAACCCGGGGCCTCCCATGTGGTAAACGGGAGCTCTATTGATTGAGCCACACCCGCTCCCCTACACAGGTGTTAATACCATATTTTGACCTCAGAATTATTAAAGACAAAAAAAAACCAAAATACCCAAAAAACTAGGTTGACAATTTTTCCTTCCTTTATACTGTAGACTTGATTAAGACCCTGTGTGGAGTCTGGCTGGAGGATGTTTATCTATATGATACCTATTATCATATTTTATTATTCTATCAGTACTGACATTATAATGCAATTGGCCGAAGCATTACTCAGTATTGTGCAGATTAGTGTATATCGTGCTCTAGAACTTAGTAAAATATTAATGCATTTCCTTTTTTAAATCAAACAACTGCTATTTGTCCTTTGGAACCAGAAGCCATAGCAAGTCATTTTGTGTAAACATACTTTCCCAGTGTGTAATCTGACTCATTGGTAACTTGCCTTTTCACCCCCAGGCCATCCGGAAATTCTGTCACGGAGAAAAAGTTTACGTGCAGTGGCCGTGTGGTGTTCTCTTCTTTTCTTTCTTTCCTTTCTAATGCTTATTTTATTCTTTTTTTTCTTTCCCCTTTTAAAAAGTTTTCCAGTGTTCAAAACTCAGAGCAAGGTCCCGATTCTCACCGAGAGAGGGCAAGAGGACAAGGGTTCCCCCAAGTGCTTTATATTGGAGCCAGGGCCCAGCGAGCCCTGGAGGGGAAGGTTCTGCTCTTCCCCTGCAGCCTGCAGAGAGAGGGCAGGCGCCTGTGAGCCCGGCTGCCGGGGATGCCTGCCCGCGCCCCTGCTCTGGACCGGAAAGCCCCCATGTCCGCAAGCCACCCCCAGGCGTGGAGCGCTCCCTCCTCACAGCGCAGGAAGCCCTGCAGGTGACCGGCTGGGGTCTAAGCCTTGCTGCCCACCCAGGCCGGGAAGCCTGGCCAGAGAGAGAGAAGGGCAGAGGATGAAATTGGTGGTCCTTACCTGCTGCCGCGTGGCCCTGTCTTCTGCGCTTCTGTCCAGACAGCAGGGACGGCGACAGCGCAGGGCTGACAGCCCTACTGGAGTACCCCAGCCGCCTCGCCTGCTGGCCAGCTGGGCCTGCTCTTGCCAGAGGGGCTATAAATAAGGCATCTCCAGAGAGCCAGCCATCCACAGGAGATAAGAGCTCAGCCCTTTTAAGGTATCCAAATTAAAGGAGCCTCGGCCCCCAGATGGAAAGGGCTGCGCGTTCCCCATTTGGTCTGCAAGCTCAAGGACATCCCAGCCCCCCACGGATTCCAGCAACCTAAAGAGCAGCGCTGGAACGGGAGAGAAGCGTTTGCCAGGAAGGGCTCTTGTGTTATCAGACGGGTGGCAGAGCCTACAACAGGCTGGCAGGCGGTCTCGATTGCGCGCGTGTCCATCAGATTAACTGGTTTGAAGGGCAAAGGCCACGTCCGAAACGAGAAGTCTGGAGCTGCCTGGCATTTGACGGCCCAGGAGCGGGCATAGCCTTCCCTTGGGCCAGGCAGCATCTCTGGATGGGGCTTGGAAGATCTGCCGGGAGGATTTTTCAGCTCTGCTTGTTCAAGGAGCAGCCTGGCGGCTCTCCCTGGCTCGGGTAAAAAAGACTGTAGTGAAGACCAAGGGATCCGGATGATCCCCACTGGGCGCATGGGAAGCTACTGGGTGGAATACATTGGAAGAAGGTTCTCTCACTTCCCCCTGGTCCCCACCTATGCATAAGTATAAGGGTTTCTTGAGCCACAACTCATTTTCTCCATAGAACTAAAACAGAGAACTCTTGCTTGAG
>JAQZBX010017666.1:0-35349 GCA_029593785.1 Cabassous unicinctus | reverse complement strand
CTTACTCTAGTTCATGATTTCGAAGCATTTATTAACTATATTCCTCATTTTTCATCTACTTTAAAACAGTCAAACTCTATTTTGACTGTCCCATTTTGACTATTATCGACTGTGTAAAAACTGATTACATTTAATTCACAGAAGGAGCTATAACCCTACCTCTACTTTCTTGTTTTAAAGTTACATAAGTGCCTAATTTCACTTTCTATCTTTTGTAAAATATTTAACTCTGACTGCTACTCAAGAAAGAGCCTTGAAGAACGGAAATTAAGTAGAAGACTTACATAGAAATGGTCAGAGGTTAGCCTAACGTGGGAAGGAAAAAGGAATATTTATATCCCATTTCTTTTCATAAGCCAGAGAAATTTTGAGTCAGGGAGAGTAGATAATTATAGGTGAAGAAATGCAGTGGCTAAGATCATAGATTCTGGAATTAAAATTCCTGAGTTTGAGTCCTTGCTCCATTATTTTCTAAGTGTACAGAATTAGACAAATGACAACTTTACTCAAATCTGTTTCACATTTATAAAATGGAAGTAAAATAGTTCATCATAGTTACTTGAGGTTTAAATAATATAACTCATATTAAGTGTTTAGTATATTATGTGGCTTATAATAAAATAAATAAATGTTAACTATTATTATTATTAAAGTGGAGGACCCACAGATAATGTATGCTGTAAATTTGTTGTAGCATCAGTCTACATAATTTTAGGATTTTTCTCCTACAAGGTTTAGCCATCTATGTATAGTAACAAAAAAGGCAGGTAGTATAGTGCTCTGGGGTTGAGAATTTGCAAGGCTTACTAAAATATTCAAAAGTTAAATTTGACATTTAGTTAATAAAACAGTTGAATAAAACCAAAAATAAATTACTTTTATAAACTAAGTATTCTAAATATATTTTTCATTAGATTTCTTGTTACTAAAAACATGTTAGGTCTAAGTGGCACTGCCTTCAAAACATTTTAATCTCTTCATCATCATTATTATATGCATATGTTTAAGTCCCTACGTGTATTTAAAGCTGTGCAAGTTAGAACTAAATAAGCACAAACTATTCTCAAAGTTCAAACCATCTTAATATCCATTATTCTTTCTTATTTATATTTATTAGGGCTGGTTATTATACATTGGCCAAATTCTTGGCCAAAATTCAATTTAAAATTTGAGAAACTTGATATTTTGGTAGTTCAGTGTAAAGATACATACATGTTTATGAAATACTTGGTGGGGGACTAATTTTTGTTATCTTTTGGGTTAATCTATCACTCATTGTATATTAAAAATTAAGCATTTGAGCAAAGTAAATGTTTGTAAAGAATGTGAAAAATTAATGTTGGTATAACCCAGATATATTTCAGTCACCAATTCTTTGGATTTGGCTTTTTTTTTTTTTTTTTTTTTTTTTTTTTTTTTTTTTTTTTTTGTGCCCCTCAGAATGAATGTTTTACCTAGAACTCTCAGAAAACAAGGCAGATTTTACTAAAGATTTTATAGAGACTTGGCACCACATAACTGAAAAAATCTTTTACATGCCTCATCTGCCAATGCCTTTAGTTCTATTTCCACTTGTGTTTCTTTTTATTCACCAGTCTTAGAGAATCTAAAGTAGTCTGAGGGTCATTATTTTAGCTCATACTAGTATATCTTTGATTGATGAAAGCCTAACTTTCTAATTCTAGCAGAGAACAGAGCAGGTTATCTTTTCTCCAGATAACTGAGCCTCTTGACAGAGATACAGAGTCTCAGAATATAGTTAAACACACACAGGTGCACACACTCCTTAAATGTTTCATTTCAT
The DNA here is from genome assembly GCA_029593785.1 of Cabassous unicinctus. NCBI lineage: Eukaryota > Metazoa > Chordata > Mammalia > Cingulata > Chlamyphoridae > Cabassous > Cabassous unicinctus. Next base: position 33,545 of record JAQZBX010017666.1, on the reverse strand, counting down.
TCCTCCCGAGATTCTGTTAGAGCAAAGTGCAGGTTTCATCTTCTTATCACTCCCAAGTCATATTTGTTACTTCCTTTGGTACAGAAATTAATGGGAAAAATCATTGTTCGATACACAATGATTTTTCTTTTTCTTCAGAAAGCTGCAACCCTTCTATTCCAGCCAGAGAAGAGAGCACTTCTATCAGTGTAAGAGGCAGGATAGCCTAGGGATACAGAGCATAAGCTTGGAGCCAGACACTGGGTTTGAAGTTAAGCTCCATCATTTGCTAGCTATGTGAATTTTCACAAGTTCATTCAGTCCTTGTGTTCGCACCTGCTAGTTGGAAAGCTGGAGATCAGAGTTTACTGGTCCAGACTTTACATTGCCTTAACATCATGATGCATGTCCTTGGGGGCTGTCACCCATCAACTGTGTCCCATTCTTTTGAGTTTGTTTTCATTGTTTAAGGTATAAATTTCAAATTTCACCTTTCATCTCAGGTTTTTTTCTATGGTGTCTACCATGATACAACTCTCTGATCCCTCCCTGCTACCATCCTACACCAACTAGACTGAGAGAGCCATCAGTGGAAACCAGGAGATGTTCCTTTGTGTCAGGGCAGCCTTTAGTATATATCTTCCATCCTGCATGGTGCTCATTCCAAGGAATTGCATAGGAATGATCACGAGGACACTGCCTCTCTGGGTGCACTCTCCAAATTTCCAAGCTCCTCTATAACTCACTTGCCAACAACCCTCTAGAGTCTGTATCCTGACAATTTCAACAGATGCAGAGTAGCTTGCTTTTTCTCCCCACAATTGTAGATGAGAAGGAAAACATCTCTTGAGTATGTTGTGTGTTTTTTCCCCTATTATTCTGTCTCTGCCTCCTTCTTTCCAGTTATATAAAGTCTCATAGGCTCTGAAAAGTCTGGGAAAGTTTCTTCTTTCAGGACATTATTTTGTTTTTCTCAGTTATACAAATATTACATATAAAGTTAAACAGAAATTACTTATTGGCCTTTGTAGCCATCATCTAGCACATTTGTCTAAAAATCTCTCTAAGACACATAGGAAAATCTTAAGAAACAAAATGTGATGGTGGATTCAGGCTAACTTTGTGCCCTCCTCCAGTCCAAACGCCCAATGCCAGCTTCACTTTGATTAATATTAGCAAAGAATATCTTTTTCTTTTTTCTATCCTTTTTTTTTCCCCCACCATTTGTGCCTTTATATTTAAAGTGAATTGCCTATAGAAGACATATAATTGGGTTTTGGTTTTTTATGCAACTTGACAATCACTGCCTTATATATTTCTTAAATTTTAATTTAATATTATTATTGATATGATTGGGTGTAAATCTACCATCTTGCTATGCTTTTATTTTCTTTTTGTCACATCTGTTCTTTGTTCCCTTTTTCCTTTTCTGTTACCTTCTTTTGAACTGAACTTTTTAATGATTTCATTATACCTTCTTAGCTAAAATTATTTTAGTATTTTCTGTGGGGTTTTAGTGTACACCTTTAACTTACCAAATTCTACCATCAAGTGATATTATATCACTTCATATATAAAAAGGGTACAACAGTATGCATCCATTTCTCCCCTCCCAAACTTTGTGCTATTGTTTTCACATATTTCTCCTTGATATATGTTATAAACTCCATGATACATTATTATTATGGCTGCTTTCATCAGGTGACTTTTTAAGTAATTTAAATGCTAAAAAAAAAATATTTGTTTTCTCACCTAGTTTCCACTTCCAGTACTCTTATTTCTTTAGTGTAGATCCAGATTAACATCTGGTGTCATTTTCCTTCTGCTTAAGAATTCCTTTAAAATTTCTTATAACGTGGGTCTGCAGGTGATGAATTCTTTCAACTTTTGGATGTTTGAAAATCTTATTTTAACATTCATTTTTAAAAGTTATTTTTTCCAGATAAATAATTCTAGATTATGGTTTCTTTATTTCAATATTTTAAAGATGTTACTCCACTGTCTTTTAGTTTGCAGTGTTTCCAAAGAAAACTACTGCCACCCCTATGTTTGCTCTATGGTACCATAAAGTATCTTTTTCTTTGGCTTCTTTTAAGATTTTCTCTCTTTTTTTTTAATAATAAAATAAAAATTTTATTTTCATTGTGTCTTTCATCACCATAAGATCTGTTATCTCTTTTTAATTTTTAATTTTTAAAAAATATAGTTTATTTTTTAAAGATACCTAGATTACATAAATGCCACACAAAAAATATAGGGTATTCATATATGCCCCATCCCAACCCCTCCCCCACTCCCCCACACCAACATCATTATTCATCAGTGCGGCACATCTGTCGGAATTGGTGAACACATCTTGGAGCACTGCCACAAAGTGCGGACCACAGCTTACATTGTAGTTTACACTCTCACACAATTTTGTAAGCTATGACCAGATATATAATGGCTTATATCTGTCATTTTAACATCACTCAGGACAACTCCCAAGTCCCCAAAAATGTCCTCATATTATACATACTCTTGCCCCTCCCTCCCCAAAGAACCTCCAGTGGCCACTGCCTCCACATCAATGACAAAAGTTCTTCCATTGCTAGAATCAAAATAAGCTCATACTAGAATACCAGTAAGTCCACTCTAGTTCATCATTCATTCCTCAATCCCGAGATCTGGGATGGTAATGTCCACTCCACCCCTAATCAAGAAGGTCTTAGATCCCATGGGGCAGATGGATGAGATCATCCCACTTGTAGTTACAGACTCTCTCTGTTCCTTGGGATGGTTGCTGTCCATCATCATCTCCTTGTTAGTTTTCCTGGGTGAGTCCCATGAGCTGTAGAGCAGGTGTGGCAACTCAGTTGAGATTCAAGGCCCAGCTGGCACATGGACAGCCCAAAGATGCAAATCTCCCGGACATACACCTATCAACTCCAGCACTAACCAGAGGTTCAAATAGAAGGGGCAGAAGAGCCATGTGTAGGGAAACCACACCCAAGTCCAACTCTGTCACATTGGGGAGTATAAGTGCCCAAGTAGGGCCTACTGGCAGGGAGCCAAACTCCTGAGCAGTCAGCCCTGTCTACAGTGTCTGGATGTCTCCACTATATGAGGCAATATTTACTTTGGCAGTCAATGAGATCCTGCTGAGATGTGTATAAGTGTAACCTCTGGAATGACCTCCCAACTCACTTTGAAGTCTCTTAGCCATATAAACTCATTTTTCTTTACCCTTTCCACCTTTTGATCAATGTCTTTTTCCAGTTGCATTGCTAGTTGGTGCTTGGTTGTAATCCCTCAGTCCCAGGGGGGCTCATCCCTGGGAGTCATGTCCCATGCTGGGGAGAAGATAATGCATTTATATGCTGAGTTCGGCTTAGAGAAAGGCCACATTTGAGCAACAAGGAGGCTCTCAGGAGGTAACTCTTAGCCACCTTATAATATAGGCTGTTTTAATTTCAAAAATAAAGGTTCATAAGTACATTCATCAATATCAAGGGCCCGTCAATAGTTCTTCCTCCTACACTAGTCACTGCCCCTGTACTCAGGGGATTCTTGCTGTCCAATTAGAGAATGTGGCAGAGCTCCCCAGGATGGGAATTCAATATTCTTTTGGTAATTGTGTGGATCTCCACCCACCATGATAATTCCCCATGAACACTTGAACGCATTTATATACGTCATAGGTATGCCCCAGGTGAACCTCCTCCCATGCATCCCCCATCACTGACACCCTGCACCAATGATCCTCCCTGCCCCAGTTGTAACCCTTCTGTGATCCAAAACTTCCTCAAAAATGAAGCTAAGAAAATAAAGAAATACAATGAACAAGAAAATGCAATAATAACAGTAGTTTTAAAATAAATAAAATACAAAAATATTTTTAAAAATATAAAATTAAAAAAAAATTTTTTGACCTTATCTCCTTCATCATTCTAAGATATGTTATCTTGCATGTACAGTGACATTTTCTTCTGTTTATTCCCCCAATGCCTTATTTTTTTTTTCATTTTGTCTTCAAAAAAGCTTAGGTTACAGAAAAAAGTCACATACAGAATATAGGGGATTCCAACACACCCAACATCCTCTCCCTTTTCCCTTTTCCCCTATTAATAACATTTTACAAATGGATGGTACATTTGTTAGAATAGATATATAAATATTGAAACATTACTACCAAACATGGTCAGTGATTTACATTATGGTTTACATTTTGGACCATACACTTTTATAAATTTTAATGAAATTTGACATGGCCTGTATCCATCATTGCAAGATCATGTAGAACACTTCCATTGGTCCCAAAATGCCCCATCTTCCATCTATTCTCTTCTTCTGTCCCCCTCCCCTGGGGACCCATGGCACCACCAAGCTTCACTCCTTGAAGAACAAGATTTACAGTTACTTGCAACAACATTGAGGGCTTAACATACTGGCCTGTCCTTCCCTATTGGGCACTGCCTATGCTCTCAAGAGACTCCTGTCCCTCAATTTGAGAACATAGCAGGACTCCCTAGGATGGGAGTCCATACCTTCCCACCCTGTGTGGGTCTCCACCCACTGATACAACACACTTTGACAAGATGAACACTCACACACTCCCTAGAAGCCTGCTCCAAGTGAGCCCTGTCCCGAATGCCCCCCACATCCAACAGCCTAAACCAGTAACCCTCCCCTGCCACATTGCCAAAAGAACATTCCCAATGTTGTAGTTTCAACCACATGCCCGCAAATCCCCAGTGTTCACCTGGTCCCTCCCCCAACCCTTCCCCCAGTTCCATGGACAGTCCACCCCACCCTCCCCATCCTGCCCCCTCACAAACCAGCACCACCCAACCCAACAGTACCACTGCATCACTGTTATGTCCATCTACTGCACAACTACACACTTCCACCTTATCATAGATTTTGCCTATGTGGGTATTGGCTCACAACCTTCTTCTCCCTTTCTGTCTCTTGTAAACCTATCTTCTAGACTCTAGTTCTATGAATCTGCTCAATTTGCTTAATTCATATCAGTGAGGTCATGTAATATTTGTTCTTCAGTGCCTGGCTTGCTTCACTCAAAATAAGGTCTTCAAGATTCATCCATGTTATCCCATGTGTTAGCACTGCATTCCTTCTTACAGCTGAGTCATATTCCATTGTATGTATGTACCACAATTTGTTTATCCATTCATCTGTTGATGGACATTTGGGTTGTTTCCAACTTTTGGTAATAGTGAATAATACCACTATTAACATTGGTGTGCATATATCTGTTTGTGTCCCTGCTTTCAATTCTTCTGGGTATTCTCTTTATCATTGGTTTTAAGCAAGTCAAGTGTGATGTGCTTTGGTATGGTTTTCTTCATGTTTCATGTGATTGTAAAGGTTCCTGGATCTGTGGTTTTATAGTTTTCACTGAATTTAGAAAATTTTCAGCTATTATTTATTAAAATATTTTTATGCCCTGCCTCTCCTTGGGTACTTCAATTACACATATATTAAGCCACTTGAGGTTGTCCCAAAAAATCATTAATGCTCTATTTGCTTAATTTTTTAGTCTTCCCCCCCACACACCTGTGATTTACATTGGATATTTTCTATTGCTGTTTTCAAGTTCACTAATTTTTCCTTCTGAAATATTTAATTTGTTGTTAAATCCATCCAGTGTAGATTTCATCTCAGATACTTAAGTTTTTATCTCTAGAAGTTTGGTTTCAGTCATTTTTGTATCTTTCATGATTCTACTTAGCAACTTAGCATCTTAAATATTTCCTCTACTTCTTAAATATATAGCATATTGTTATAATGAATGTTTTACTGTTATATTCCTAATTATATTATCTGTGCCTTTCTAGGTTAATTTCAATGGATTGTTTTTTCTTGTATTTTTCCTGATTTTTTTCACGCTTGGTAATACTTGTTTGGATGCTAGACATTGTAAATTTTAAATTGCTAGGTGCTGGATATTTTTTATTCCTATAAAATATTCTTAATTATTTTCTAAAATATGGTTAAGTTTCTTGAAAATAGCTTTATTCTTTTGGGCCTTGCTTTTTTAAGATTGTTAGGCATTTGTCTAGGGTAATTTTTATCCCACTACAGCAAGAAAGTGTTGAGCAATCTCCTTTGTGAATTATGAGGTTTTCTACTCTGGGCTGTGGGAAAAGGCACTATTGACAGATATTCCCTATTATATTTCTGTGTGGTTCTTCCCCAAGTCTCAGGCAGTTTCTACACACACATGAACTGATCAGAATCCAACTGCATACTCACAGGGGACCCTACCTTGGTTCCTTCTCCCTGTGCTGTGCCTGGAAACTTTCTGTAGGCACAGAGCTGGGGCACTGGTATGACTCACCTTGTTTGTTCCCTACCTTAGAGATATCACTGACCTTGTTGCCTGATGGAATATGTCTTGAGAGCCATTGTTTCATATATTTTGACAGCTTTTCTTAGTTGTTTCATGTGGGAGGGTAAATCTAGTCTATGGTCTGAAATGGTCATTTCTTCCTTTTGTTTCAATCATTTAATGTGTGACTTGGGCTTGGGAAAAATATCTCATTGACTTGCACGTACATGTTTTACTGGTATCTTTTAACTAAATTTATAATGGAAGGTAGGAAGAGGTCAGATTCTTTTCACTAGGCATGAGTACAGGGAAAACTTAACTCTACATGTTTGCCTTTATTCCAATTATTATTTTACAATATTTTATATAAAGTGAGACTTGTATGGCTTTGCACAAAGACTAAAGACATGCACACATTTTAAGAAGCAATTTTTAACATTTTTAACTTGTTCTCATTTGTTAATCTATTATTCACAGGTGGTTACCTGTTTTATTTTTATGATAAAAATATAAAATGTTAGATTGAGTCTCCCCCTGCCATTTTTACCTTAATCTTTAATGCCTTTCAAATGAAAAAAAATTTACTTTTGAATAGACAACATATCCTCTACTTCTGCTCTGTTTTGAGCTGAATTTTATTAGAATACTGTGTTCAATTTGAATCATGGTAAATGAAATGAGATATGGAAAAACAAAATTGGAGAGGTAGAGAGGCAAGAGCAAAATAAATCAGTGAAATGTTGGGAAATGTGCCTGATGAGGAAAGGCTAAAGGACTAAGTGTACATACCCAAGAAAATTGAAAGGAAACTTAATAGCACATTTCATGTATATGAGGGAATATTTTATGGGTGGCAGTGAGCTGCTCTTTCGTTTGTAAATTGAAGGCAGAACTTCAATAGCCTCCTAGCCGATGGCCCTGTCACATGCCTCATTTTCCTATGCTATAATCCATCTAACAGAGATCTGGCAAAACAATATTCCTCAAAGGCCATTTTCATTCATTTCTCCCCTGTTCATGAACTTATAATAACTCTTTCTACCCCACTGCATCAAATCTAAACTTCTCATAACAAGCATCCAAAGTTCTCCATGAAAAAATGCTTTACTTTTTCACCTCATTGCCCCATACTTCCCATATTGGCCCCTCTATTTGAGCCAGAATTTAATATGGCATACTACTTGGTCTCTCATCTCCAAGATTTTTTTCCCATTTATTGCCTTGTCCAATCCTTTCTGCTAATCATGCCATAATCTCTAAACAAATCTGTTTTAAAAAATATTTTCATACTAAACATCACCTTCATCTAAATCTACTTTACAATCATTTCAGTTTTAATTCCTATTTTACACATGTAGATAAGTTTCTTTGCAATATTTAAATGTTTATGTATCCTGGGCTAGTCACATAGAATTTAATTTCAGACACTTACGTCTTTAAATTTTTTATATCAATCCTCCTAACTTCTAGTTCACATTTGGTGTATGCATAGTGTGATAATAGAATTCTGGAGTTCAGAGAACATTAGTGGCCATATCAGTGGTTCACCAAAACTGACTGCATGACAAGGTTCTGAGGAGAATTTTTTAAATACTGACTACTCGCTCTCATATAAGGTCTACTCACCAGAAGCTCCAGGAATGGGTCCTAGGACTCAGTCCTTTTGCTACTCCCCACATTATTTCTATTCCTCAAGGTTGGCAAAACTTTTTGGACTGTCTTTAGAAAGCAACAACTAAACAACTTTCTCATCTTACAGATGGCAAAGTTGAGTTTAAAGAGACTCAAATAATTCCATGGGTTTCCAAGCAAGCTGGTGACAGAATCAAGAGCAAAATCTAGATCTCTTATATTCTCTTATATGCAGCAATCTTGTCTATTTACTTTAAGAACAATGATTCATAAGAGTAAAATTTAAAACAATCAAGTGTGCCAGGAAGCATTTCCTTTGGCAAGCCTGCTCATATAGAGGAAAAATTAAAAAGAAAACATAGTATTTCAACCAAACTATGTTAGTGATTTTATTTTTATGGTTTATGGAGTCTATTATTCCATCAAATGAGGTTAAACCTTCCATTGAGTTGGTAAGTACCTTGGTTTCCCTGATCATTTGTTTTAGTTTACCATGCCCTGTCAGCTACAAACATTTTATCAGACCATGCCATTACTGGCTGAAACTTTAAATTTAAAAGTCTTTTGAGGAACATCTCCTAAATGATGGAATAAGGCCCTCTGAAAATCTCCTCTATAAAAACAATGAGAACACTGGAAAAATTTATCAAAATCAATGTTTTCAGAGTTCTGGAAATTAAGTAAAGGCTTAAAGGAGTGTTTCTTCAAGACAAATGGCTAAATCTTACAAGGAAGAGTGAGCTTTGTGACATTTTGACTTCTGCTATTCCCATATCCCTCTGCTAGGTCCATGGTAGTTTTAAGATCAGCTGCCTTGAAATCATGGAAGCTATTAAAAACAACCTATCAACAGCCTCTGAAGGAGGTAGATGAGTTTGAGAATCCCCGAAAATATCCAAAGAATTGTCATTATTTGACCTGTGTGACAGCACTCTGAAAAAGTTCAATTCACAAGGCTTGTCTTTATTGACATGTGTCAAGGCTCACTCTGCAAATAGCCTTTCTCTTTTAGCTTGTGAAAATGTCAGCAGCAATTGTTGAACATCATAGCTTCTTGAGGCTACACTACCAGTTTGGGAAAACAAGATGTTGGCCAAAAACTTAACAGATAAATCTGGGAAATGAGATGCCCATAAGGGGCTTTGAAAGCTTTGATATATTCATGGAGCTCTATAAGGCAATGCCTATGTGTAGGACTGTGTGAATACTGACTAAGGACCTGAGCAAGCCCTAAAGTCTCCTCTCTGGTTGGTCTTGAGGCTCTGTGTAAGGAGGAAATGAAGGCTTAGGCAAAGTTGTAAATTGCTTGCCAGAGCATTGAATATATGCCCCATCACCCACAGAACCCTCCTTAGCAAAGGTTCAGAAACTTAATAATTCAAAGCATTCCAGGAAGTCCTTGTCCAATCATTACAGGGTTTACTAAACTGAATAGAGATTTAAGTAGCCACATATAACAAAGAACATAGACCAGGGGTTCTTAACCTTTTTTGTTCCACGGACCTCTTTGCCAGTCAGGTGAAAACCATGGACCTCTTACTAAAGCCACACTATACTGTGTATTATCTAATAAACATGTCACACCCACACCAACATGTCCTCACAAGAATAATTGTTTTTTTGAATTTCAATTCAAGCTCAGGGACCCCTGTTAAGAACCCCTGATATACACTCTACAGGATTAGTCCAGAAAAGTCAATAAGCAAAAAGACAGAAATAGTAACAAACAGCAACAACAAAAAATATAGGGAGGAAGAAATCTTATTTCCAGAATCACCATACTATATTTTCTAAAATGTCTAGTTTTCAAGACAAATTATGAACCACACCAAGAATTAGTAAAATATGGCCCATACACCAGAGGAGATTTCCTATACTGCTCCAAGCAGATACCATGAAATGGGCCGGCTTGAAAAATGGAAATTTACTAGTTTACAGTTTTGAGGCAAAGAAAATTTCCAAACCAAGGAATCACCAAGATGATACTTTCTTCCCAGAGACTGGCTGCTAGCAATCCTTGGCTACTTTGCCATATGGCATGGTACATGACACCATCTGCTGGTCTCTCCCTTCTCTTTGGGGTTTCATTACTTTCAGCTTCTTACATCCATGGATTTCTCTCTCTCTGTATTCATTCCATTCATAATGGTCTCCAATAGTAGGATTAAGACCCATCCTGAATGAGGTGGGTTACGCCTTAACTGAAGTAGCCTTGTCAAAAAGTCCTGCTTACAATGGGTCCATACCCAAAGGAATGAATTCAATTTAAGAACATATCTTTCTGGAGTACTTACAGCTTAAACCACCACACAATTCAATAGAGAAAGAATAGTCTTGTCATCACAATGTGCTGAGATAACTCAACATCCATATGCAAAATAGAAAAATGAATTTGGACCTCTACCTCACACATTATATACAAATTAACTCAAAATCAATCATAGACATAAATGTAAGACCTACAAGATAAAATTTTTAAAACAAAACATAGGAGTAAATTTTCATGACCTTGGGTTAAGCAATAGCTCCTTAGATATGGCATCAAAGGCACAAGTGGCAAAAGAAAAAATAAATGTTAAACTTCATCAAAATTAAAAACTGATATGCTTCAAATGACACCATCAAATAAGTGAAAAGACAATCCACAGAATAGCAGAAACTATTTGCAAATCATATACTTGATAAGCGATTTGTTGCCAGGATATACAAAGGACTTTTACAACTCAACAATAATAAGACATATCCATTTAAAATATGGACAATGAATTTGCACATACATTTTTCAAAAAGATATTAAAATGCTATGAAATGAATGAAAAGATGCTCAACATCCTTAGCCATTAGGAAAATACAAATCAGAACCACAATGAGTTATCACCTCATACACACTAGGATGGCTAAAATCAGAAAGACAGACAATCACAAGTGTTGATGAAGATGAGAAAAAAATTTAACCCTCATACATTGCTGGTGGGATTGGTAAATGGTGCATCCACATTGGAAAACGTTTTGACAGTTTATCAAAATATTAAACATAGACCTACCATATGGTACAGGAATTATTCCTGAGTACAAATTCAAAAGAAATTAAAACATATCTCCACATAAAAGCTTTACATGAAATTCATACCAGTATTATTCATAATAGGCAAAAAGTGGAAACAACCCAAATGGCCTCAGCTGATGAATAAACAAAACATGATATATCCATAGAGTGGAATATTATTTGGCAATAAAAAGGAATGAAGTACTGAAACACACTATGACATGAACCTTACAATCGTCATGCTACATGGAAGAAGCCAGTCACAAAAGACCACACACTGAATGAACTCATTTATATGAAATGTACAGAATAGGTAAGTCCATACTGGAAGAAAATAGACCAGTCAGTTCCAGGAATTGGGGGGTGGAGGAGCAGATGGGTAATGACAGCTAATGTGTATAGGATTTCCTTTGGGAATAAAAACTGTTCTAAAACTAAATATTGATGATGGTTGCACAATGGTGTGCATACACTAAAAACCACTGAATTGTACATTTAAGCCGATGGATTTTATTACATCTGTACTATATCTCAATAAAGCTGTTAAAACACATTAAAACTCTTTCTAAAAATGAGAGCTAATAATAAGAAAAACAAATGAAGGGGCAATATATCTGAGTCACCACAAAGAGTAAATTGGCATGAGTCTGAAGGAAATTATCTTTGGAAAATACTCTTCCTTATAAAGGTTCTTCCCTCCTTAAGTCTCCCATATTCATATCACTGCTTGACTGAACTTAAGATACTTTCTGCTTCCATGCCTGTACTACAATGTCTGTATCTGAGTTAAAGTACGGATTCAGAGAGACCTAATTCCTGCCATTTTTTCAGCACATGCTAGATGTGGGACCATGACCAAATTACTCAAATTCTCTGTGCCTCAGTATCATGGTAGTAATATCAATTACATCTTACCTATGTTGATGAAAACAAATAGCATAGCATTTTAGACATGGAAAGGGTGCAATAAACTTTAGCTTAATTTAAATTTTCATGTTCTCTTTTGTCTGAACACAAAGTTTAAACTTTCTGATTTTTCCAACTGGAAATGAGAAGATCTCAAGTACAATTGTCTCTTTGAAATTCACACATGTACTTCAGATTTTTTTTAAACCACCAGTCTCTCAAATGAAAGTCATTCACCCTTTGTAACCCTGTCATAATAAGACTACTGCATCTTCGACCATTTGGACACTTTCAGCTTTTAGTCTGCCCTCATATTGCTGGTAGAAAGAGTTCTCTGAAGACAGGTAATTTGTTAATATTTTTATCATGTGAACTAGAGTCAGCATTGCTCTCGTGGCCTTAGCTAAATCTAAACTCTTCTTTTTCTCTGGAGTCTTTTTTTTTTTTTTAACATAATTTAGTTTAACTTTCCCATTCCCACTTGATTCAATATTAAGGCATACCTTTGAGCTCTCTCAATGTCCAGGCCATACCTTCTAGTTCTCTATCCACCTGGTTGATTCTAGATCACTTGGACCACTGCAACTGGTTATGCAGGGTTTGCACTGCCAACTCCAGTGGAAACTATTGTGCATTGTTGCCCATGTGAATGCACTCCCTGGAGTTGTGCCATGCACACCTGAGCAGCCTTATGCTTGGGCCCTACATCTTTGCTTTTATTTCCTCATCAATGATAATGACAGTGCTATTAAATTACTCCTGAAGCTGGCATTCAAAACCCCACTACCCATAGTGCAGACACATCTGCCTGTCCAGCCTCACCTTTTACCTCTATCACCTCAGCTATCATGCTGAGGTTTCTCAATATTGGTATTATTGGCATTTTGGGCCATGTAATTCCTTGTTTTGGACAATGTCCTGTCTGCATTTTATGATGTTTAGGAGAATCCCTGGCCTCTTCCCAACTAGAAGAAAAAGACAAATTTTATAGGAAGAAGGAATCTTTTCATTTCTTAACACAGGATTGGAAACACAATTGTTCAGCAACTCTGAGTGGATACTAACAAAACTAGGAGAAATGTCATACTCTCAAGAATGAGGCTGAATAATATCAGATTGAATATAATTTTGCTGAAGAGTTTTCCAAGTTTTACTCTTTCACTTCATATATATATATTTTTTATTATATTTTCTAAGAGATGGTTCATTCTGCTAAATTTAATAAACTCTACTTTAGACTAAAATCAAGTATTCCAGATCCATTGTCATAATAAAATATGACTTTTACTATGCTCTTTGCAAAAAATTAAAGGATGGTTTCCTGTTTCTTTGCTTCCATTTTCAATTTCTTCTAAGTTTCTGGGGCAATGATTTGTTATCTGCATTTCCTTAAATAATTATTAGCACAAACATATTTTGTAACATATTTTTTTTATTTTTCATCTTACCACTGAAAACAATGTGACTTGGGAAAAAGAAATGTTGGGAATAGCTGAACTCCAATCCCAGGTTGTTATGACTGCACCAAACCACAGAGCATCCAAAATGAAATTGTACTTACAATATTTACAGGGCTTGCCTAGCACAACCCTGAAGACACTGAGGAAATAACAGGTAATATTTGTCTTTTGGAGCCCTTATCCCTCACATTTTGATTCTGAAACTGCTTACAAACCCTTTTTCTTGCCTCCCAGACCACTCCCCTTATTAGCCTGGCCACGTGCTGGTAGTGTCCTGGCAGTCACCCCAGCCCTTAGTAGCCCCTTCTTTCACCCAGTTTATGTTTTCTTGTTTGTTTGTTTGTTTTACTTCTACCTTACCAGTCAGTTCAAATTGGGGGAAAAAAAGTCTGGCTACCCCTACCCACACATGTGCAAAGCAACAAAATTCTGACCTAAAGTTACCAATACCTGATTATAACACTAAAATTTCCACTCCTCTTTATGATAAGGCTGACATTTTTTATCATGTGATGTTTGAGCAGGCATGATCTTCCACTGTACATGCTCCACTTAACCCTTTCTCTAGACCTACATCATCTCATCCCATCCCTCATTGCCTCATTCCACCTCTCTAAACCAACCCCTTCTAAATCATACAAAAGTCATATATCCTTTCAGCTTGGGGAGATAGATTCGAGTATTATTGAGATGTTCTCCTTGTGTGTCTGCCTCACAATAACTCCTTCTTCCCTCAAAATCCTGGTATCATAGTATTGACTTCTATGTCCATCGGGTATCACTTGGTCAGTAATAATTTGGTGATCCAGATGGGACAATGTGGCCCCAAGGGATGGAATTTCCCAGTCATCAGCCCTGAGCAGATGCCTAGACAAGTTAGTCTAGAGGCTCGACAATCAGAACTTTTCTCTGCTCCCACTAGCATTGCAGGCCCTACAGCGCAGTTTCATTTCAAGAGGAGACATGGTTTCAGGAACAGACATCTTTAGGGTAAGTATATTTGTATTTGTGCTACTCTTTTGCTGAAGCATGTTAAGTGTGGTTAGAGACCCATTTTTGTTCTGGTTGTGGGTTAGAGTCCCACCTTAGTCAAGCCTTTCTGGTTACTGGGTACAGGCTTATAAGAGAAGGATGTTAATGTGGGAAAATGTAGGAGGGATTGGGACAGGGGGATATGGGAATCCCCTATATTTTTTATGTAACATTTATGTAATCTAAGTATCTTTTTCAAAAAAAAATAAAAACCTATATTTAAAATAAAATAAAATAAATTGAAGAAGAAAAAATTTTTAAAGGTGGCGGCAGGGGGGAGTTGGTTGCTGAAGTGCTCATACTCTAGGTTTCTAGTTTTTCTGGTTTACAAGTTTATAATTCTTGGAGATCCTTTACTAGCACACCAAAAGTTATAAGCATGGGAAATGTTAACAGTATTTTTGACTGCAGTCCTTTGAAATGTATTTTGGATAATTGGTTTTTGTTTAGTTATGAACCTATGAAAAAGAAGAAACTGAAATTCTTTTGTAACACAAGTTGGCCCCAATATAAGTTATAATCTAAGGAACAATGGCCAGAAAATGGATCTCTTAACTATAATACTATACTAAAATTGGATTTGTATTGCAAACTGGTGAAAAAATGGAATGAAATACTGTATGTTTTATCTTTTGTGTCCTTGTATCAAAATAAGAATTGACAGAAAAAAGTGTAAGATTATGGTTCAGAGAGAGGAACCCCAGAGTATGGATTTAGAGCAAGATAAGATTAAGGGACAGAAAGGGCCTCAGCCCCAGGTCCAATCAGTAGTGCAGGATTCCATTCCTAAGAAAGAGTTGTCCTTATCACACCTTCCATCTTCCTCCACTCCTCCACCACCTCCATATGTTGGAGGACAAAAGAGAATATTCTCCTTCCATCCTCAGCAAGGTCATCCATATATCCCCTTTGCCAGCGAGTCAGGAAGGAATGGTCGCCCTGCCCCATACCCACCAGGGTACCTAATTTTCCAGGGAAATGTTCAACCCCAGGCAGGGCAATTTCTGCTCAAACAAGATCCAGCCGGACTAGATGACTAGGGAAGAGCTAGAGGAGTCCTTTATGTGCAATCCCCCTTCTCCACCTCTGATTTGTTTAACCGGAAAAATTACATGCCTTCTTATCGGGAGGAACCTAAAAGGATGGAAATCTCTTTACTTCTATTTTTGCCATTCATAACCCCACTTGGGCTGATAGTCAAACTCTTCTAAATACTCTTCTAACTCCTGAGGAGCGTAGAAAGATTTTTGAAAAAGCCCAGCACAAAGCTGACGCACTGCCTGAGCTACAGCCTAATAATCTACTCCATCTTGCAGCTGCTCTAGCCATTCCAGTAGCAGAGTCACAATGGGACCCAAAGGAGCAAGGAGATTGTGCTAAATTAGATCACTATATACTAGGGATGCAGAAAGGAGAATCAAAAAGCCTAAAGAAAGTACAAGAGGTACAATAGGGACCAAACGAGAATCTGTCCACTTTTCTTGAAAAAATATTTGAGGCTTACAGTGAACACACTGACCTAGATTCTAAGCATTCCAATGAGACAGGTTAATATGACTTTTATCTGCCAAAGTGCTCCAGACATAAGAAATAAACTGTAAAAATTAGAGGGAGGATTAGGAATGCCTATGTCTCACCTGGTTGAGAATGTTTTCAATATTTTCAACAACCAGGACTAACCTCAGGAGAAGCAAATGAAACACCAGGCAGCCTTGTTGGGGGCAGCTATCAGCCAGGTCTGACCAGATCAGGAAGAACCAGACCCCTCATGAATGACGGACAACAAAAGTTAAGACCTCTGGGTCTCCACCAACCACCTAAAGATTCACACACCCCTTTGGGCCACAGCAATGTGCCTATTGCAAGGAAGATGGCCACTAGAAAAATGCCCAAGTCTCCCCCAAGAAAAGGGGGTCTCAGGCACTTTGTATTCCCACCTACAAAATTCCCTACCTTACAGGGGATGAAAGTGACCAGGACTAATGGGTCACCTTCCAACCTTAACACCCACATCAACATTTCCCACGAGGAGCCCCAGGTGCCTGTGTTGGTGGCAAAGAAGCTTAAAGACTTTTTAATTGATACTGGAGCAACTAAGTTTCTTTTAAATTAGAAACAAGGTATTCTCTCTCAAAGATTGCAGTCATCACTGAGTTTACTGGGGCCCTTACTCATAAGCCTTTCCTCCAACGCCTTGAATGCCAACTGGGGAACACCAATCTAAAACACAGCTTTCTCTATATGCCTGAGGGTCCAATGCCATTCCTTGGATGAGACTTATTAGCCAAATTAAATGCCCAAATAACTTTATCAGCAGAAAAAACTAAACACTTAAGTTCCTCTGGACCAAGCCTGCACCCTCCCGTTGGCTATATAATATTTGGAAGAAAAGATCCAGTCTGAAATTCCCAAGAACATCTTCCTGAAGGTAATGCCAAAAGTATGAATGGATGGGATGCTGGGAAGAGCTCGAACTGCTGAGCCAGTTCAGGTAAACATTCAGTCCAATGCAAAGGCTTCTACCCTAAAACAATACCATTTAAAAAGGGAGGCCAGGGAAGGCATAGGACCATCAATAGACTCTTTTCTCAAACACCAGCTGACCCAACCTTGCTGGTCTCCATACAACACCCCTATCCTGCCTGGTTAAAAGCCAAGTACAAATCCCCACAAAAGGGAATACCGATTTGTGTGGGATCTGAGAGTAGTCAATTAAATAGTGGAAGACATCCACCCAGTGGTGCCAATCAGTATACATTGCTCATTATCTTGTCAGGAGATCTTTTTTTTTTTTTTTTTCATTTAGAGCACTAAAATTGAAGGATGCTTTCTATTGTGTACTGTTAAGTCCTGAGTCTAGCAGCTATTTGCTTCTGAAGAGGACGATCCCAGGACTAGTGTGAAGCAGCAACCTTGTTGGATGGTGCACCTTCAGGGATTTTAAAATGCTACCACACTGTTTGGGGAAACCTTGGCAAAAGACTTGAGAGAACTACAACTCTGAAATGGAGTACTTTGCAATATGTAGATGACATCTTAATTGCCAGTTGAACGAAAGAAGCATCTGATCACGATACTATTTTAACTTTGAATTTTCTGGCAGACTGGGGATAGAAAGTGTCTAAGAAAAAAGCACAAATTTCACAACCTCCTGTATAGTACTTAGGATTTGAACTACGAAAGGGACAAATAAACCTGTTGCCAGAAAGGAGATGAGTTTTAATCAGGGTAGCTAAGCCAGCTACCAGAAGACAGCTCTAGAACATTTTTAGGGATGGCGGGGTTCTGCTACCATACTCAAACCTCTGTAAGAGGTTTTAAAGGGTGGAGACAAAGAATCTTTAGATTGGATCCCTGAATGCCAATAAGCTTTCTATATGACAAAAGAAAAACTCTTAGCTCCAGTCCTAGACCTCCCAGATACCACAAAGCATTTTCACCTGTTTGTGCATGAATATCAAGGGGTCAGAGCCTTGGTAGCATCTGAAGACCAGTTGCCTACTATCCCAAACAGACAGACACAGTAACACAAGGATGGCCAGTATGCCTCTGGGTAGTGGCTGCCACTTGCGATTTATTGCAAGAAGCTGAAAACTTCAACTTGGAACAACCTGCCACCATGCACACCTCTCAATGTGTGCCGCCCCTTCTAGAAGGGAAAGGGGGATCATGGCTTACTTTTGGGAGGCTATGTAACTACCAAGCCTTATTCCCAGATAACCCAAATGTCAAGCTAAAGGCAGTCTCCTCCCTGAACCCCGCCACACTGCTTCCCAGAAATCAGGAAGAACCTATTCATGATTAAATACAAATAATTGAAGAAGTTTATTCCAGCTGTCCTGATCGCACAAACCAATCCCCAGAGAATCTAGACCCAATGTGAGCAGCTTCGTGGACCAAGAACTCTGAAAAGTTGAGTATACCACAATAACTCTACCGGAGACACTCAAAGCTAAGGCTCTTCCCCCAGGTGTGTCTGTTCAATGAGCAGCACTCAAAGCCCTCACCAGGGCCTTACAATTAGGAAACAAATGAAACGGGTAACTATATACTGACTCTAAGTATGTCTATTCAGCGGTCTATGCACATGGGGACATCTGGAAGGAAAGAGGCCTATTAACATCAGGGAAAAAAGAACAAAAAATATGCTGAGGTAATTTTAGCCTATTAGAAGCCATTATGCTGCCACAAGAGGTTGCAGTTGTCCATTGCCCAGGACATTGAAAGACTGACAGTCAAATAGCAAAGGGAAATAACATAGCAGACCAAGCAGCTAAAAAGACAGCCAAAACTCACAAACCAGAGATAATTGCAGCTCTCATCCCAAATATAGATCTAACACCTTTTAAGCCAAAGTATTCTTCAGCTGAAATTTACAGAGCTGAAGAATGGTAATTTCCAACAGAATCCTCTAATTCCCAAGAATGGAAGAAGAAGCCAATCAGAGCAACTCAAGAAGGTTGGATTTACAATGAGGAGGGAATAATAGTGATACCAGAGCATTTAATGAAAAGAATTATTGTCCATTTACATCAGGGAAGTCACTATAGAAGGGATGCAATGTACCAATGGCTACCAAAATACATAGTAGGTCCAAATATGCAAAGAACCATACAGAAAGTAACTCAAGAGTGCCTTATCTGTGTTAAAATCAATCCAAAAACAAGTCCTCTGTCTCCTATAAAAGGAATTCAAGCACATGGAATAAGACCAAGAGAGGATAGGCAAATAGACTTTACTGTTAGGCTAAAAGCCTGGGGAAATTATAAATATTTCCTTGTATTTGTAGACACAAATACAAATGGATTTATATCCAATACAAATTGGATGGGTTGAAGTATTCCCTTGCAGAACTGAAAGGGCATCTGAAATGGCTAAAGCTTTACTAAGGGGAGTTATTCCCCAGTTTGGAGTATCATGTTCAATTCAAAGTGATAATGGAAGTGCCTTTATTGCTAAGGTAACCCAAGAGGTGTCAGATGCCTTAGGAATTCATTGGAAACTACATTCATCTTAGAGACCACAATCTACAGGAAAAACTTAAAAAAAATTAATCAAACCTTGAAGAAAACCTTATCTAAAATTTGTCAAAAAAACTAATCTCACCTGGGACAAAGCTCTGCCAGCTGCCCTGCTTAGGATAAGGGTGGTCCCAGAAGCAAACTCTGTTTGAGCCCTTATGAAATGGCACGTGGGATATCCTTCCTTAAAACCAACTTTAACTGTAAACTAAAAAATGATCAGGTAGTAAAAGAAATGGAAACTATAAAAAGTGCACAAGATTTAGGACCCACTGTGTCAGCTATACACCACTATGCTTCCAGCAGTCTTTTATTCCCAATTGATGTGCCCCTTCACTTCATATGCCCAGAGGATAGGGTGCTTCCTATAAACTGGAAAACAGCATTTGTATAACCAGTTAGAAGCCCAATGGTACGGCCTTATAAAGTTTTGATTGTTACTCATTCTTCTGTTAAGTTACAGGGAGTCTGCCTGTGGATACATCATTCTAGAGTGAAAACCATCTGTTGCCAAGAAAACGACTCCCCACCATGGCAAAGAAAAGCTGAAGTTTCAGGGGAATCATCTTTGCCAGGAAAAGACTGCCACCCAAGCCAAGACTTCTTACCACCTGGTTATAGCTGTGAAACCATCACAGGTTTAAAATTACTCTTTAAAAAGATGTCTCAGATAAGTAATGATTGACTACACTAGTTTGCCTTATATTCTTCTTTTTCTTATTAACAAGCTAATCTTTATCATTTTTAAAATACTCTCCGACTTTTACACATTTTCTAAAGGCTAGAATTTTCAGTGTAGTAGTCTACAAACAATCTTAAGCTGAAGATCGTTTTTTTAAAGAACATTCAGATGAATAATATTTAAAGTGAAACTTGGCTAGTAATACTCTATTTCTTGTGTGCCAGTTTTCTCCTTATTTTATATGCATTAATGACTTTATGCTTATACCTGATAGGTGGAACCACTTCCTGTGCAAAAATCCCTGGAGTCTGCCACTGTGACTTCTAGAACAACCTTGCTATTCCTGTTCCTGTTAACCCTGGATGTACCTACCTCTGCTTTTTGGGAAAATAACTTGCTAATATTACTCTCTTAAGCAGTAGCTAGGGGAGCTCATCTCTAATTGCCAGATGTGCCATTGAAACCTTCAAACAACTGGGGATGCTATTAACATAATACCCATACCTATTGAAAATTTTTTTAACTTATTTAAGGTCACCCAAACTGCTACTGGAATTTCTTTACTCAAAATTGAAGTCCCCTTATTCAGACTACTAGAAAACAGCCTCTCGTTTTACAGCTTTGCTTTAACCTCCAAATTAAAAGGACCCAATGAATATTCCTAAAAGTTGGATAAAATGGTAAACAGGGTGCCTAAACTACAACTTAATCCCCCAGATAAGTAAATTCTGTAATGAATCTAGTCTTGCCATATACAGAGGGGATCAACTATGCAGTAATGGTTCACTCACAGCTGAAACGCCAGCAATAACCTCAAAACAGAATCAAATATGGGCTAATGATTTGTGCTCTGCCTAGATACATATCTTCTGTAAAGCCCCAGATGTCCCACACCCTACAATGTAAGAATATTCCCATTGTTAACAATGTTTAGAGGAGTGGACAATGGAGCATAGATACAATCACCACGAATACCTGGACTTCTAACGCCGCATGCTTTGCCGCGTTCTCCTCCACTAGCACTGACAAAAACATGACATAGGTTAATTTTTGCAGGCAAATGTGCTGGTCTGGGACTCTTTGCCTCATGAGAAGGATTTGCTTATCAAATAACAACCTTACAAAATCTCATTCAGGCCATAGAAAACTTAGCTACCTCTACAGTTACTAGCCTTGAATTTTTCAAACTTTCCTCAACTCTCTGGCTGGCATGGTCCTAGATAACCATATCACCTTACACTATCGTCTCCTAGAACAGGGCAGAGTCTGTGCAGTAGTCCACACCTCCTGTTGCACTTGGATAAATAATTTCCAACAAGTGAACTCCAGGTAACAAGAATCTACCAGTAGGCCAAATGGTTCCACGAGGTAAGGAACCCCTCTGCACAAACTATCTGGGAAAGTATTCAGTCTTACCTCCCTAAGTCTACATGGTGGTATTCATTAGTTACATCACTTGTTCTTTTACTATTAATCCTTCTACTTGGACCTATAATTTTAAATTTACTTAAATTTGTT
Source organism: Cabassous unicinctus (assembly GCA_029593785.1). Classification (NCBI taxonomy): domain Eukaryota; kingdom Metazoa; phylum Chordata; class Mammalia; order Cingulata; family Chlamyphoridae; genus Cabassous; species Cabassous unicinctus. Next base: position 11,938 of record JAQZBX010017666.1, on the reverse strand, counting down.
TCTTAAAGCCCCAAGATATTTGGACTCCTTTTATGCCAATTGGACTCCAGGATGCAGAGATATCCTCCCCTTCCTGAAAAATAGCCGGGAACTCAAGAATACCTACAGCTACAAGCAAAACAGTTTCATTCCTCACACCCTGACCTACTCCCTCTAAAAGCAGGAAGCAGCTACCATGGTTGTCATCCAGTATCCCTCAAAATTGAGGAATGTAACAGCAGAAGGGGGTCTGAAACCACCAACAAGCCCCCTTGTCCTCCTCCTAGACCATTCACCTGATTATTCTGGCCACATCCTGGTAGTGACCCTAGCAGCCACCCCAGCCCTTAGAAATGCCTTATCTCCCCTGCCCAGTTCCTGTTTTTTACTTCTACCTCCCTGCTGGTTCAAACTGGACAAATTTAGAGAATTCTGGCTACCCTTACCCATACATGCATGAAGTAACAGAATTCTGACCTAAAGTTACCTACACCTAATTATAAAACTACAATCTCCACCCCACATCCTGCTAAGGCTGCCATTTTTGATCATGTGATGTTTGAGCAGGCATGATCTTGCACTGTGTATGCGGCTCTTAACCCTGCCTCTAGACATACATCATCCCATCCCATCTGCATCGCCTCATTCCACCTCACTAAACCAAATCCTTCCAAATCATATAAAAATCTAATACCCTTTCAGTTCAAGGAAATAGATTTGAGTTTTATCTCATCTCATTGTGTGGCTGCTCACAATAAACTCTCTTCCTTCAGAATCCTGATGTCATAGTATTGACTTCTATGCACATCACGCAATGAGCCCACTTGCTCGGTAACAATTCCTCTCCTACATAGGGGCTCCAAAACTTCCAGAAAGCCAGAGACATTCTGGTCTCTCCCTTTGAGTCTTTCTTTCATGAATATTTTTTTTAGACAGTTATTTTCGCTCAGCTCAATAAGCATATCTAACACCTCTTAGCGCATCTATGGGAGGCTTTACAGATACAAAAAGACATTAGACTCAGCTCCGATACATCATATTCCAAAGAATTTTCAGTTGAGAATTTAAAACAAAAATGGATTTATTGGACATCAAGAACTATAAACCTTATTAAGTTAATGTCACCAAAGTTAAATCAATTTAATACAAAATGCTATGCCTGTGCCAGCGTATCTTTGTCCCCTAGTGCTTTGTGCACTGGGAGTTGGTGATGTTCCAAAGCCAAAGAGACTAAGTCAGAGCTCAGACCACTATATTGATTACTTTTCTCTTTCATTTCCCCACCCTATTTTCTCTTTTTCTCCTCGATTCCAAGCAGAGGCTTAGAAGGCTTAGAAAGTTTTCTATTCATGCATTGAACAAATATTTATTGTGACAGTGGTCCTAAAAACTGAGTAAACAGAGATGAAAAAGACATGGTTGGTACCTGACCGGAAGGCCTCTGTCTAGAGCAGGAAACAATTACATTCCGTAATAAGTAGGCTAGACAGAGAGGCTTCGGGACATCTTTAGAGAAGAGGGGACTAGCGTGCTGCTTTTGAGGGACAAATAAGCTTTTTCCTGGCAGAAAAAGGGAAAGAGTGCTTCAGAGCAAGAGAAAATAAAGCATTAGCAAAAGCTAGCAAGGAATAGCCATCCCTTGAGGAAGACTGATAAAAATGGTAAAATTAAGGCTTAAGAGGCCATTGATTTGATTTTGGTGGCCTTAGACCAACTGATGATTGACAAGCCTATTCAGTAATAACAAAAAATAACAATAATAAAATCAACTAAGAGTTACATAGAACATAGAGCTTGTTAAGTTGCAGGCAGTGTCCTGAGCAATTTACATGAATTAACTTATTTAATCTTCACAAAGACCCTCTAAAGTCAGAACTATTATTATTTCTATTTTACAGGTGAGGGAACTGAGGAGCAAAGGAGTTAAGCAGCTTGCCCAAGACTTCCCAGCTAGGAGTAGAATTCCAACCTGGGAAGGGTGGCTCTAGATCTTGTGATTTTACCAGCATGCTCTGTAGACTTTTCTGTAGTCGTTTAGTATCTGTCATTATATTACGAAGCCACTGAAATGCATAAAAAGTAAATAAATAAATCTTTTAAAAAAATCTGTGCTAAAAAAAAAAAAAAGATAAGCGCATTGGAAAAATAATTCATTCAAAAGTTTATAAAGGGGGAGTCGATGTGGCTCAGTGGTTGAGTGCCAGCTTCCCACATACAAGGTCCTGGGTTCAATCATTGGCCCCAGTACTCAAAAAACAAAAACAAAAAAACAAGGATATAAAGTATACAACTCGTCTAAATTGAACAGCTCTATGGCCAATCTGAGTATGGTGTTGCACTTAAAATGCACAAAGTAAGCATACACTGTACTATATATAGAGAAATGTCCATAAAGTCCTCCTGATTAATTTATCCTCCTATATACTCTCAAGGGAAATATATACATATATGTATTTATCAGATTCCCACCCTTTTCCCTCCTCCCATCTTCCAGATCTAATTTTCTCCTCTCTGGAATCTCACTTGTCAGTTTTTCTGTCTAATGTTAAAGAGTTTTCATTCTCCCATGGTATTTATCTTGAACAATCAACCAAAAAAACCCCAAAATAAACAAACTAAATGAAAGACTTTTCCTTGGAAGGAAGGAAGCATTGAGAGAAGACTGGGATTGTTTATAAATTCTTTGTCCCTGTCCCAAGTAAAAAATGAAATGTCCCCCTCCACTCTGCTTCCTGATTCCAATGTGTCTCTTTACCTGTGTGACTATGTACACATACACACAAATACACACAGACTTGTATTTTTTTTTAACAAAACAAAGGTATATCCTATAACTAGCTTCTTCTCCCTCTCAATATTATACCATGGCACTGGTTTTTGCCAGTATATGGAGGTGTTCCCCATTCTTTCCTTTACAGAGTGTTCCATTATGTGTACATAATCCTGCTTCTGATGAACATTGCATATGTAACATGTACAGTTCATTATTTTAAGTTGCTTTACACTACAAACTCATTTTAACCAAAAGCTATAGTGACATTGAGCATATTCCCAAGACTTTATTACTGATTTTTATTTCATCCTTTAAGTACTGAGTTGTTTACCTTAATTTTTTGAAGTACCAGGGCAGGGATTGAGCCCAGGACCTCATATGTGGGAAGCTGGGGCACAACCACAGAGCCACATCTGCTCTCCTACTTTAAATTTTTAATGACTCATGCATGTTTTTGTATATTCTGGAGGCTTATCCTCTGTATATTATATATGTGGTAGTTTTTTTTCTCCCTAATCTGCTGTTTCTCCTATAACTTTACTTATGCTATTTTATGTATACAAATATTTTACATTTTATATAGTCAAAGCTGTCTTTTTCTTTGTAATTTCCATTTTATGTCTTGGGAAAAGCTTTCTCCACACCCAAATTAAAAAGTCATTCTCCTGTATTATCTAGTATTTCTTCCTACTTTTGATTTTATATTTATATATTTAATATAGAGAAAATTATATTATTTTTGCTCTCGGGATCTACCAGTTTTTTGGTTGGTTGGTTGTTGTTTTTTTTTTAGTAAAGAGAAAATTTCCTGCTGATCTGAGGTACAACCATAATACACTGTTTTAGTTTCCAGGCTCCTAAGCCAAATACCATACTATGGGTTGGTTAACAACATACATTTATTGGCTCATGATTTCAGAGGCTAGAAGGCTTGCCTTCCTCCTAGAGTAAGTAGCGCATTGGCTACAGTGTTAAAATGGTTGCATCAAAGGATGTCTTCAAGATTTCTGGCTGCTCTATACTCATGGCATCCCTCATTTTCTCAGGGCAAACAATCCCTGCCACAGCCTTAAGGCACGATAAAGGAGAGTCCTGATTTTAGGCAGGAAGAATTTTTGCTGGGTCATGCCCATAGGTTACACTAGCAAGCCAAACCTGGCTGTCTGTTCCCTCCTTGAGAGCTGCTGGAGTGATCAGGATTGCAGCTTCTTCTCCAGGAGCAAGCTATCAGGGTCATTCTTAGACCCTACACCATGTGTCACAGCAACATCAGGGTAGATGAGTCATGGCACTTTTTTGTGTAGTGTTGGTTATTTGTTGATATGCTTTTACATGCTCGGTTTATACCAACAAAATCTTACATAGAATAAAAAGTCCAACACATAACAGATAAAGGCAGAGCTCATCTGACTGAGGCAAGAGCCACTGCTAGATGTTTTCTACTAAACCCCTCAACTCACTAAAGCATCAACATCTGCCCTTGTAAGTTCTCCAGAAGCACATCCTACTCTTCCTACTTTATGAAATTAGGAAGAGGGAGGATATTAAGTTCTTTCAGAAAATAAACCCAAAGGGAAGGATTTCTTTGAGTCTTCTGCTTTCCTGAGAGAACTTCTAGCTTGCAAACTCTCAAGCATTATTAGCAGTTTCCCATTTTTCAAATAAGAATATGGCCAAAAAGAATTGGGAGTATTTCTCCTATTTTAAATCTCAGAATTGCATGTCAAGCTAGTGTAAATTTAGAATAGAATAAATATGTACGACTTGGAGAGATTAATGTGGAGAGATTAACATGAAACTCAAAGTTAGAAATTTATTGCCCCAAGTTGCTTTTTCCACAGGAAGATCCAGGTGTGGAAGGGAAAAACACAAATCGACCATAGAGGTATGTATGTATGTATGTATGTATTCAGGCTGCCACCTGAATACACAGGTCATTCTTAGAAAAATGAATAATGGGACAATCAGACTTGTGGGCATTCAGATGAAATGCAATCAATGTTGAATATAACTTCTTGTTTATCAGTAATACTAGAGCTAGAGAAACTGGTTAGATGGCGCTCTGAAACACAGGTATTAATTAGTCAAAAAAACAACAACAAACAAACAAAACAATGGGAGTGACCTTCTATTCAATGTCATAATGTCTTTTTTCAACGTTATAAAAAAGATGGGCTGGTGAGGGGTACAGGTCTTTAAAGAGACCAAAGAAATACAATAACCAAAAGCAATCCCTTACCATAATAGGGTCTTTGGTTTAAACAAAACTTAAAAAGGCATTTTAAAGACATTTAAAAATAGAATGGCTATTAAATGATATTAAGTAATTATTGTTCATTTTGTTGGGTTCAATAATGATACATTTGGTGGTATGTAATGTTAGGAAATATGCTCATTGTAGAGTTCATACATTAGGTTTGAGATGTCATATCTAATTTACTTTAAAACAATTCAGCAAAACAATGAAAGAAACAAATATGGCAAAATGTTAACACTTGTTGAATCTAAGTAATGGATTTATGAGAGTTGTTTTATGATCTATTTTCCATATGTTTGAAAGTTTTAATAAAAACGAAGAGAATTGAAAAACAATGTAATTTGAAGTGTGAATTAATTTGAGTGAAGTTGACTAGACATTGTTAAACAGAGTTCCTTTGCTTTCTCCCCCCTTAATGGATGATGGCATCAATATGTATCTTCTTTTTACATACAATGTTGCTAAAGTATCTTAAACATTTTGTAATTTCCTTTGTGTTTATGATGTAAGATTCAGTGAGTTTGAAATTGAGTTCATTCATGCACAAAATTATTCCCCTCATTCAACAAAAGATTTATAGTGACATCAAACAGACTAACCATTCTCAGGAAATCACTGAATTTTTCACTTTGAATCCCCATATAACTACTTATTCAAGTTACCCAAACTCTCTGAGTTTCCATTTTTCATCTATAAAATGAGAATGTTAATATTATTCTTGTAAGAGTTCTGTGACTATTAAATGGGCTAATAAGTATAAACCGCTTGAATTCAATGATCACTAAATGAATGGTGGGATTATTATAAATAGAAGTGCTACTGACACCAATAACACAATTTAAAAAGACTTTTACTAGAATATTTTCCAAAAGATGCTTTCTGCTTCAGGGAATTTCCCATCTTCTACTTATAACAAATAGTATAATACATAGTGCTCTTGTTAAAGAACCACAACAAACTACATTGCATATGCTAGATTTCTTTAAAAAGTAGAAACAAAATCCAAAATTCTTCCTATAATTTAAAGATTTTAGAAACTGAATATGACACATTTCAATGGAAGATTTTTTCTCGATTGCAGAATTATTAATAAAATTTCTGTTACTGAGCATACAAAATTTAAAAACTTATAAAATGCTCAATAGTTTTCATGACATCTGCCAAACTTGTATTAAATTTTGAAAGTATACGAGGTGAGTTTTTCCAAGCCTGGGTTAGAGATTATACAAATTGATGCAAAGCAGTACAATTATTTCTGACACATATACTTTGGCAACAACAGGGCCCAAGAATTTTCTGGACTATACCTTCTAAGGAAAATGGCATGCTGTTAAAAAGTCTCAGGACCCAGAAACATTTATTTCAGAAGCAGACTACCTAATTAAAAAGATTATGTGCAGGGAGATCGGGTGATGACCTTCCTTAATTGATTTTTAACAATTCTGTAACTATAGTGCTACCATTTGTACAGCTGTAATTAAATACCCAGGGTTTCAATTTCCACCCTTCGTTTTCTGACCTGTTCATAAATGCCTGCTGCAGGCTGAAGCCAAAAGTGCAAGGTTTTATTAATAATAGATTTTGGATATAACTGTGATAGAATTTATATTCTCCCAACAGAGTTCGACTTCATAGGAGAGCTGGTTTCTGTAATCTCACTTCCCAACAAATGACAATGGCTGAAACAATAAGTAGGAGCTAATCAAATGGAACCAACTTACTGGCTGGTTCAATTCATTTGTACAATTGAGAAGGACACAACAAAGTAATTAGTTTTGCCACTCACAGATCATTAAAACAGCCTTAGGGAAAAATCAGACAGAAAAAATGCCCACACCTGTGTCTGATTTCACCTCAGCTAAAAATGTTATAAAAATTGAGATAGATTTGGAATAGGATATGCTCTTCTACCCAAATTGCTGTATTGTCTCATTTAATGAAAAAGTGTATATAAGACAGTGTAGGATAATCAAAATGCAGAGTATGGCTGAAACCATGACATATTCCTGTCAATGAAATATCCAGCCTAATAAAATAATCATACATGTCAGCTAGACATGTATAGTATGGAATCGAGAAATACTGTATTTTTTAGCATTTGATTTTGTCCTACTAAGAAAAATAACACAGAAAATAACAGTAAAACGCTATTGAATATAACTTAGGCTGAGAAAATTAGGATGATATTTCAGGTCTCACAATGCTTATAATGTTTATTATGAATATTAATGTTCATTTTATATTTAAGTGTGAAGTTGAAGAAAATACATATAAGCATTAAGTGTACTGTTATAGCTCTAGTTTTACCCACTGTGACTTTTTTTTTTTAACTAGGACATGCTTAAGCACCCACCATTTAGTATTCTATTCCTTAGCAATGAGTATTTTATTTATGCATTTTGACACACAACCCTTTCATACTTAGGACTTATGAAAGCATTATAATCTCCAACTATTTTATTTTATAGTCAGTCAATTTTATTTATAGGTCCATGTCTACTCTAAGTTGTTTTCTGACTCATTAAGAATGCTTTTTATCACCCCCGTACCAATTTCTCTCTTCTCCCTAAACATAAATATAACAATACCAAGTTATCATTCTCCTTCTGTCCAATACAATGACTTCTCAGTTAATTCAGTCAGCTCAATCTCATTTCAGTTTTAAACTATCCCCAGGAAGATAATTTAATCTGATACAAAATGAGTTATTGTCCATCAAATAGCACCGAGTTAAATATTTTAGGAAGTCTGGTTACTAAGTCTGACCAATTCTAACACATGATTGATAATGTTACCATTTTTAAAAAGAATATTTCAAATTGATTAATAGTTCCAACTAATGTGATTATCTGGTGCCATTCTGGAAAGAAGTAAAATACAAGGCATTATTTTTAAAATAATTGTTGTAAACATAACTGGATGTTATTACTCTTCCAAGAAAGGTTCCATTTAGAACATATTTACCCAGATGGGAAATAATCATTAGCAGAGGACCCAGTAATAGGAAAGAGAAAGCTGCCAATCAAACAAATTACCTTAATGACAAAGATCATTAGGAAGGAAACACTTCAGATGAAAAACTGATTGCAGGGTAATGGGGCCACAGCACAGCATTGCCATGGACGAAAACATGCTCATGTCTGTGGAAATTTGCAGGCTCTGCTTCTGTGTGGGAACCTAGAACTGATCTAGGAATATTTTTTTCCAAACTGTAGCTTTTATGTGGATATCAGTTTGTATTATAATTCTCTAAGGGATCATCTAGAATGTTCTGGCACTCGCCATGAGGAACCAGCTCTTACAGAAACCTAGAGGACACAGGGCTTGAGAATGCTCCTCAAATGGAAAATGGCTAAGACCTGAGTATCCAAACTGAAACTAGTCCCTGTAAATAAGGGAGAGATGTTATATGTAGAATGCTTACTATATGCTATATGCTAGGTATAGAGTAATTCAATCCTCCTATTCTGGAAAGTAGAAATTATTACATCCATTTTTATATTCAGATGAAGAAATGGGCACACAAGAGTTCAAGAACCAGCCCCAGATTAAACTGCCAAATTGGCATGTGAAGGATTCAATCCCCACTACATCTTACCCCAAAGGCTGTGTTCTGCCCATACTCTTGTGTCAATGGCTGCAGAATCTCACCAATTGGACCAGCTGTTCTGTATCTAGTATTTAAAACAGACTGGTTGATGGATCTATTTTTCAACCTTTTTCCTTGAGGTTAAAAAGGTTAGAGACGCTAATAGCCTTCCAGGTATAAGATGGTCAGCCTGGCTTCAAACCTCAGATCTGCCACTTACTAGCCGTGTGCCCTTGAGCAGCATATTACTTGACTCTGTACAAGTTTTCCACATAAATCACTTAGGTATACTATAACCAATTTCATAAATTTGTTGTACAAATTAAATAAGGAAATGTATATAAGCACTTAGCATTATACCTGATAGTAAGGCATAGGATAGCTCAGCAGCTTCTCAGACTCTGTTACCAAAATTGACCAGAAATATGATTGTAGGAACCCAGGTTTTCTATAAAACTCCTTAAATATCAGGCAAACTGTAAACTGGACCCAGTCCTGCCCCCCCCCAAAAAGAGAGGGCCTAACCCATGTTTAGGTTAACTTATTCGCTCAACTATTTTTATAAGTCTAACAAGCAAGTTGAGAGTTGAGAGTAATTGTACCAACTCTGAAACCAACCACCACACATTGAAGATCGAAGATAGGCTTGACTGAAAATCTTAACTCGATGAGTGCAAGAGCTGGTTCTATTTATAAGACTTTCAACTCAACTCATATATATGTTATGTTAGTGACTCCCTACACTACTTGATTATAACAAAAATAGCTTATGTTTATTGAAGGCTTACCATGCTGCCAAGCTGGGTTCTAAGATCTTTATATGCATCAATTCAAGGAATTCTCAAAAGTTCCTTAAGAGGTAGGTTCTATTACCTTAGTTATACAGATTAGGAAACAGCAGCAGAGAGAGTTTAAATGGGTTTCCCAAGATCCCACAATATCAGGACCAAGGAAATCTGAGCTCCTGCTTTTAACTACTATAGAGGATAGCCAATCTCTGAGTTAGGGTTGGCTGAAAAATTGTTAAATAAAAGACCTTAAGTAGGTGTTATAATCATATTGCATAGGTTAAAAAAAATCCCTTATTTGAGTTTAAGAAATAAGAATATTTTCTATTTATATAAAACTGCTTTCAAACCCTTACTAAATAAATATAAGTATTTTAAAATGTTCTGACAAGGAGGGACTATGTCCCAGTCTGGTCTTGAGCACATAATGAATTCTCAAAAATGCTAGCCATACAAAGAAGTGAGATTCAAAATTTTACATTTGTTTTAGCTTTTAATCATACTTTTTACATAGAGTTATAGAGTTTTATTTTGAGAATTTTCATTTATACAGAAAAGTTGAAATGATAGTACCACAAACAACCATACACCCTCCACCTAGAACCAATAATAGTAATATTCAGCCAATAAATGTTTCTCTCTATATATATACATATAAACACGTAGGGTGGTGTTTTTTGTTTTGTTTGCTCTACCTTTTGAAACTAAGTTGTAGATGTCATGGTGTTCATACCTAAATACTTCCTCATGAATCTAATAAGAATAAGAAATTCATTTGTAGTTTTATCAGAAATATTTTGACCTGATTGTATCTTAGTTTTATAAGCGATTCTAAATTAAGAGACCCCTAAGCCATATAAATCTTAACTGATTGAGAAAGATAAAAAATGAACAGAGTAATCCTTCCCTGCAATTGCTAGAGAAAGTATCCTTGATATTTCAGTAAGTTCTGCTGTCACAGTCAAGTACTATCATCATCCTCAAATCAAAACGATGCACAAATAACAGGGTTCCTATACTCGAATTCAAGTAAAGCTCAAGGCTCTTATGTGAATTGCCAACATTTTAAAGTTTTGTCTGGTATCCAGACAATCCTTGTTCTCAGCACAACTTTTGTGAATGGAGAGAAATACAGACTGCTTTCTCTATTTTGTTTAATATACAACACATTAGCTTTAAAATTCCACCAAACAATTAACATTCCTATAAACATTAGACTATAAACCCTCAGTGTTTTACTCACTTCTTACATAAAAATTAATTAATACTTGTGAATTTGGGAAATTAGATTATTACTAACATTTAAAAATTGATTATAAACTTAATTAACAAAACACTATTAAATATTTGGTTTAAAATATTTCTAACAAACATTCACTTAAATATTGAAGCCACTTCAGGGTGGTAGGCAAAACCATAGCAGAGCAATTTAGAATAGCATTTAGGAGGGAAGACAATGGAAACAGACCGCCTGTGTTCAAATTCTGATTTCTTCCACTTACTACCTGTGAGACTTTGGGATAAATGTGCCTCATTTCCCATTTCTCTAAAAAGGGGATTATGATGGTACATATAGTACTTTTGTGAGAATTAAATAAGCTGAGAGTATATACAAAAAACTTTGAATAAGACCTGGCAGGAATTAAGTGCTTGAAAAAACTGTTAGCTGTATCTATATAAAACAATGATTAGAGAAAAAGTTCTCAAATTTTTTGTTCTAAGAGTCCCTTCGTAATCTTAAAAATTGTTAAGAACTCTAAACAGCTTTTGTTTAAATTGATTAAATGTATCACTATGCTGCATGAGAAATTAAAAAATTAAAACATTTACAAATTCATTAAAAATAATAATGAAAGCATTATATGTTAAAATAAATAACATATTTTAAGGGAAGCATTATATTTTCACCAAAAATTAATTAGAAGGGTGGTGGTGTTTTACATTTTTGCACATCACTTTAATGTCCAGCTCAATAGAAGACAACTAGATTCTCATATTTGCTTCTGAATTCAATCTGTTGCAATATGGGCTTTTGATTGAAGTATTTGAAGAAAATTCAGTCTCATACATGTATGTAGTTGGAACTAAGAGGGATATTTTAATAGCCTTTTCAGATAATTGTGGACATTATTCTTTGATACTACATCAAAATTTGACAAAGGATGGTTTATTAAAGCTTGCTACAAGGTACAATCTGAAACCAATCAATTAACATTGTTATACTCTGTTACATTAAATGGTCTATTTCGTTCTTTGAATGAGTGTTTACTTTTGCATGATTTTTGAACATTGATCGTTTGATAACTATTGGTCCCCTGAGCTATGTGAATCTTTAAATATTAATACATTAAGAAATAAGAAATACATATTGTTGTTAAAAATCACCAACATCCTTACCAGAAAGGTCTGTAATTATTAGAAAGTTCTCAAGCTCACTGTGCCTTTTTTTGTTTTTTTAGCATCCCATTTCTTTATTTATTTTATTTTTTTTTAATTTGTAAAATGATATATAAATACATATGCATATATGTGCATTTGTTTACATAAATGTT
>JAQZBX010017665.1:0-25873 GCA_029593785.1 Cabassous unicinctus | reverse complement strand
TCGTGTCCTCTACAGAGCATACTTCATTAAATTTCAAAATCTGAGAGTCATTTTCAAAATGGTGGTTTCTTCTCCCTGGGGCCTCATGGGGACCCACCATTTCCACAGGCTGGCCCAGCGGCCATTTTCTTGGTTCCGCCCTCATCAAGCACCTGGGTGACTACTGAGCTCCAGACCTCACCCTCCAAGCGCACTGGGGCGATGGCCACAATTTACCCCATCTCTGGGGTCGAGTCGTAGCGCCCTAGTACAGTGAGGTGAAGGGAGCATCCTCCTTAACCTCTGGCATACAGGCCCAACCCTCTCAGAGCAACGAGTTGGCGACCCGGCCTTCCCTAATCCATGGGGGGCAGGCCCACCCCTCAGACCCTTACCCTCCCTAACACTTGAGGAATGTGCTTTATCCTCCCTGGACCCTGGGGCGGCAAAACTCTCCCTGACCACCTGGCTGGAATATCCACCCTCCTCAAATGCCGGGGCAAACTCACCCTCTCCGTACATGTGAGTGGGGGTCCCTCTCTCAGCCCAAGGAGATGTCTGAATTCCTGCCCTCAGCTTCCATGGATTTCCTCTTACAGTCATTTTGCCCTCCATATCTCCCTTCGATGTCCCTTTTAGTCCAGGATGACAGTGGTTTTGTTCATACAGCTCTCTCAAAAAACTTGGTTTAGCATGCAAGAAGCAGGGGTCCAAGCCGTCAGACAGTAAGACTTTCCACAAGTCTCTCCTAGATAACTGCATCTTCAATCCTGATTTACAAGTTCCAAGTTTAGTTAAGTCTTCAAATGGGGCACTATTATCTGGGGCCTTGATTTCCAGAGGCCTGGAATTTCTGGAATCAGTTTCTGGTTTTGTTGTGCTCAACAATTCAGTTCTCAGCTTATCTCTTGTCTAGCAATTTACTATAAGCTGCAAGGAGAAGGCAAGCTGCATTCTCTGAGTTTTCTTTGGAAAGCTCTTCAGCTTACTGTCCAGGCTTGCCCTTTTCAAATTCTGCCTTCCATATAATATCAGGAGTCAGTCACGCCAATTTCTCTGCAACTTTAAAACATGGACCGCCTTCCTTCCAATTTCCAATAATAGTTTCATCATTTACTTCTAAGGCCTCATAAAACGTCCCTTTTGCATCTATATTCCTATCAACAGTCTCTTCAAAACAATCTAGGCCTCTTCTATCACACATCTTACAATTCCTCCAAGAAATACCCCTTACCCATTTATAAAACCGTTCCAGCATTTTGGTAATTGCAAAGGCACCACCCCACTCTCGGTATCAAATTCTGTATTAGTCAGCTAAAGGGGTGCTGATCCAAACTACCAGAAATCGGCTGGTTTTTATAAAGGGTATTTATTTGGGGTAGAAGCTTACAGTCACCAGGCTATGAAGAGTAAATTAATTCCCTCACCAAAGTCTGTTGCCACGTGTTGGAGCAAGATGGCTGCCGGTCTCTGCAAGAGTTCAGCCTTCCTCTTCCTCGTAAGTCTCCATGGTCCCAGCTTCTTCTGGTCTCAGCTGTGGGCTGGGATAAGGCTCGTCTCTCCCAAGGACTCATTTCTTCCCAGGCTCAGCAGCTCTGTTCTCTCCACAAGGTCAGCTATAGACGATCAGGCTCTCTTTCTTCCCGGGGCTCTGCTGTGTCTATGGAACTGTCTCTACTCCTCTGTGTTCTTCTGTGAGTTTACCACCTGGAGCTCCAGCGTAAAATCTCAAACTCTCTCCTCTGCTTTGTCGTTTTCTCTATGAGTCCCCACCCACCAAGGGGGCGGGGACTCAACACCCTAATGACATGGCTGAATCAAAACCCCAACCTTAATTTAATCAAGTAAGAGTGAAACCTCTGAATCTAATACAATCTAATATGCCCAGAGGAACAGACCAGTTTACAAACATAATCCAATATCTATTTTTGGAATTCATAAACAATATCAAACTGCTACAGCCCCTCACCCCACCATTCCCAGCCCCTGGAAACCCACTCACCTCCGGAGGCATCACCAGCCAGCAAGTCCTCATCGTCGGAAAGGTCTGAATAGGCCCAGCCAGCCCGGCCTGCTGTGACTGTCTCTGCATCCTCGGGCAGAGACAGGCCTTCGTCTGCCCTCAGCCCTTGGATCACCTGGGGGAGACCACACAGCAGACGGGGTCAGGCGCTCCAGCTCCCACCAAGTTCCAGGGCCCTTCCCTTCCAGGGTGACTCAGACTCCCACCCCAAAGCCCCTGGGTGACTAAGTCAGACTTGGATTGATGGAAAGAGCCAGGCCACGGCTGAAACATGTTGTTTGACTCTTTCCCTAAATTCCATTAGTTCCCAAAGGCCTCAGAGCCCAACCTTGCCAGTTCACCGAGTCTGAATGAATCCTCAAATCAAGCAGACAAGAAAATTAAAACCACTGTGTTAAGTGATGACTTCTTTTGCTCTGGAGAAGGCAGGGGACATCTAGGACATGTCAGTGGACAGGGGGACACACGCAGGTAAAGGGCTCAGGCCAACCAAGACAGGGGACACGGGCGGGTGGAGGGTGGCCAGGGTCCGTGGGGATGGGGGACACAGGCTGAAACCAAGGCTGAGTCCATCTAAGCTGTTGCCTCCAACAGCAGCTCCTCCCCCGGCCACGCCGGCCACCTCTCTCAGTCTCTCAGCCTCAGTCCGCAGGGACCACATTCCAGCCAAATTGGAGAATTAGCTCTGGCCCTTGCAGCCACGCCGACAGGCTCGTGTGTGCTCCAGGCGGCAGGGGTGGAGCCCGGCAGCTGGGATGAATAGGGTAGGACAGGCATGGGGTCTCCACAGACTTCTGCTCCACAGGGGAACTGCTGAGGGCCTGCCCCCCGCAGCCATCCTTTCTCAGGTATGGCATGGGCAATGGGTGTCTCTCCCCCTTAGACAAGACTGAGAGGTTTCCAGAGGAGTTTCACCAGGAAACTTAGAGGAAAACATGCCCAGCAGAGCCCAAGGGAGCCCAAGAGCCCCCAAGCCCAGTGTGCATGGATTTGCCATGGCCCATTATGTGCTTCCAGCCCCAAATGGCCTGGTGTGAGGGCCTCAGGCCTTGGCCTGGCCTCGGGGCCATCTGGGGAGCCCAGCCTAGCCAGAAGGAAGTGGTCTCGCTTGTGAAAACCGAACCCCACCCTCGCAGGCTGGGCAGGGTGGTGGCAGCAGGAGAGAGGCCCAAGGAGAAGCGCAGCCAACTCCACCTGTCCCTTCACCTCTGTGCCTTTTCTCGCACCAGGCCCTCTGCCGTATGCCTTTCCTCCCTTGGTTTATCTGGCTAACTCTTCTTCATCCTCCAAAATTCAGCTTCAACATCACCTCTAACTACTCGGTAATAAAAGGAACAAATCACTGATATTCACAAGATGGATGAATCTCAACTACATTATGCTGGGTGAAAGAAGCCAGACAGAAAAGGCTACATATTCAGTGAAACAAGCCAGGCACAAATGTACAAAAATGGTATGATCTCACCGATGTGAAATAATCAGAATAAGCAAACTCATAGACTTAGAACCTAGAATACAGGTTACCAGGGGATGGGGTGGGGGTAGGGAACAGGGAGCTTTAAACTGTACAGCTTCTATTTAGGGTGATGAAAGTTTTGGTAATGGCTGGTGGTGATGGCAAGACAACACTGTGAATGGAATCAACAGCACTGGATTATATATTTGAATGTGGTTAAAAGGGGAATTTTAAGTTGTACATACGTTACTAGAATAATTTTTTTTTAAAAAATCCATGGGACTGTACAACACAGTGAACCCCAGGGTCAACCGTGGACTTTAGTTACTAGCACAATTATAAAAATATGTTTTCATCAATTGTAACAAATGTACCACGCTAAGGCAAAGGTGTTAGTAATAGGGTGGTATATGGGAATCCTGTATTTTATGCATGATTTTTCTGTAAACCCACAACTTCTCTAATTTTTTTTAAAAAGGCTACATACCAGTAGGGAAGCATAGAGAAATTGAGACGTGATGAGTTTTGCCTGTTTGTTTGGTTTTTGTTTTTTATTATTATTATTACTGGAATAATGAAAATACTCTAAAAATGATTAAGTGATGAATGCACAACTATGTGTTTCTGCTGAATACCACTGACTGTACACTTTGGATGGATTTATGCTTTATTAATATGTATCAATAAAACTGATTTGTTAAATAAAAAAGGCTACATACTGTATAATTCCACTTACATGAAACTCTAGGGGGAAAAAAAAATCTAGCTTAAAGTAACCGAAAGATCAGTAGCTGCCTGGGGCCAGTGGTGAGGTGGGGTGGGCTGGGAAGAGGAGAGGCACCAGGGAACCTTTTGGGGTGATGGAAAGGTTCTGAATCTTGATTGGGGTGGTGGCTCCCCAGGTGTACACATCCATCATCAAACTGTGCACTTAAACGGGTAGACTTTATTATACGTACTTTATACCTCAACAAAGAGGACCGAAGAGAAAAGCTCTGGGAGACTTTGTCCTGACTCCTTGGTCTTCACAGCCACCTCCTCCCCCAGGCTGGGTTCCATGCCTGCTCCTGGGCTCACATGGCAGGGACGGTAATTAATTACTCTCTCCTTTATCAGCACCTCATGTTCAAAAGATACTCAAATGGATGGATGGATGGACAGATGGACAAAAATGTCACCTCTTAATTCTAGCTGCTTCCTGAAGGTAACTTGCTTTGGAGGTGCCATCCAGCCCCACACGGTCTACCTGCATCTCCCTCCCTAGGCTGTGAGCTCCCCAAGGGTAAGTTTGGGTATCATTTGGTCGCCTTTGTGTTCACAGTTCTGCCTACCCTAATAACTCCCCTTCCACCGCACCCCGTAATCCATGGGCAAATCCACCTCCTGTTTCTTCTCCTAGCCCCCCTTTCCCTCTGGAAAAAAGTACCCATCCCTGTCGTAGGTGGCTACAGGACTCCTGGGCTGAGCCCATTAGGTTCAGGTACAGGAGTGTGCTTTAGGGACTGGTTAGCAATACAGATTCCTGGGCCCTTTCTCAGAGCTACTGAGTCAGGCTCTCCCTACTGCAGACAGAAGTTACAGTTGTAAATCCCAAGGGATTCTGGCAGGCACTGGTTAAGAACCAAAGCACCAGCCCCCACCGGGGTATCTGCCTCCTTCCCTGGCCAGGGATAGATAGCAATGTTCCCACTGGGCGGGGTTGGGTCCTGGGCAGGCCCTGACTGACCCAAGGGGAGTATGAGGCAAGGGCTGGTGCAGGGGCACTGACACTGGACAGAGGAGGCAGCCCAGGCAAGGAGGGTTTGAGGGGATAGGCTTGGATCCTCCCCACCTGGGGAGGGCTCTCTTGGTCACTGACATACTCTCACAACCTTTAGCACTCATCCAAGTGAGGCTTTGGAGGGCATGCATGGGGCACAGAAATTTCTGGCACCTCTAGACACCATTGTCTGGAAAGGAAAACCCTGGTGCAGTGAACAGGGAGGGAGGAGCTGGGGTTGGGGGAAAGGGGAGGTACAGGGAGCTTGGGACTGGACAGGAAATAGCAAAGTGAGATTCAACTTGGAAAAAATTCCAGGAATACACATCTGCAGTGAGCGGGGAAAGAGAATCCAGAGCATGTCACAGCCTGGAAAGAAGGCCCTCTCTTCTGGGGACCCCAGGGAATGGGACCCTTCCCTATGGCAGCCTGCCCTTGCTTGCAGCCCCCTCCCCAGGGTCTAAGGCTTCAGGGTCACATCAAGGTCCACAGCAGAGGACAAGTCAGCAAGAGCAGAGACTTCATTTGTAAAAAGCCGAAGAGCAAGAGAGTTCAGCAGCTGTATTCTACATCTGGGAAGCGAGATGGAGCCAGTCAGAAAAGAGGCTTCTGGAAAGAGCCAAAAGGAGCCTGAGACTTGACCATAGAAGGGAACTTGGATCTAGACCTGGAAAGTCCAAGATCTACTTGGGGAACAATAGTAGCTAACATTGACTGAGCCCTTACTAGGCACCAGGCACTACGTAAGCGCTTTTATAGGTGAAAAACCAGCGTAAAGATGGGAAATGGGGCAGAGGCAGGCTGAAGATGCTGCTAGCATGTGGCAGAGCTGGGATTTGAACCCTGGTGGTCTGGCTCCAATGCCCACGCTTTACCACTATGCTGTCCCATCTCTGTACTCAGGGCTGTGGGATGAGCTGGATCTGAGGTCCCAAGGCCTCTCAGCTGCACTGGACTGCCCAGTTTCCAAAGTCCTTCCTCACCTCAATGTTATTTGGCCCTGACAACAACCCTCTGAGGTAGCCAGGCAGTGTGAATGGCTCCCCTTTATAGAGGAGGAAACTGAGGTCCCAGGGGAAATGAGTTCCCAAGATCACAGGAGTGGGGGGCAGAACGGGGACTGGCCAGGACCTCCTGGCTCCCCCCACCCCAAGCCCTCTGCTGAGGGAAGGAGAAGGGGCTGAGCTGGAGCTCCAGGCTGGCCGTAAGGCCTAGGCAGAGGGCAGTGCCAGGAAGCCCAGGGTTGGCTGTTCCCCATACCTGCCTGGCAGCTCCAAGGATGGCCCCACAGGATGCCCAAGCTGGCAGTAGCCTGGGCCCATGCAGGCTGTGCCTAAGGTGCCAAGGAAGCCCATCAGTGGCTCCAAGGCCAGAGGCAGAAATAGAAGTCAGGCTTCCTGCCCTCCAGCCTGTCTCCGGCCATGAAGGAGCCCAGCTTCCTCCCAGAGGAACCCAGTACTTCAGGCAGGTGTTGGAGCAGGATGGTGGGGCTGGAGAGCCGGGGTCCAGAGGGCAGGCCTGGGGTGGAGAGGAAGGAGCCAAGCAGACAGGGGGGTTTCCCAGACTCTGCTGTTCCTGGTGGGAGGAAAGGCCGGCGGTGGGGGGTAGGTTGACTCATCCAGGCCAAGGCCAGAGGACTGTTCTAGCATGCTGGGAACAATTGCTTGGGGCAGGGGCGGGGGTGGGGGTGGGGGTGGGGTGGCCCCACCAATGGGCAGGCGTTCCCTAAACACAGGCAGGCAGACGGATGGGGCACCCACCCCTTGAGGCTGGGTTGTGTCCAGGGCCCCCTGGTGAGCTTCAGGTCCAAGTCGTGGAGAGGCCATTAGGGCCAAGAGGCAGAGGCTGAACCCTCCTCTCCCGGCCTGGGTGAGGATGCAGAGAGAGCCAAGGCTGGCTGGGAAGGAGCTAGCATGGAGGAGAAGGGTCAAGCCTAAGAGAAGGGTACAGAAGGCAGAGAAGATTTGGGGTATGGGAAGAGGCACAGATTCAGATATAGGGAATGGGATATAGGGTTTGGGGTTTTTAAAGGTATTTTTTGGTGAGGACTGTGGGCCTTGCAAAGGTGATGCATAAAGAGTTTCTGGTGTTGCTAAAATCAAAGCTGTAGGGAAGACGGGAGCTCAGTGAAGAAGTGACAATAAAAAGAGCCAAAGTCCACAGAAGGCTTTCTCCATGCCAGACGCTGTCCTTACACTGTGTGGGGACCACCCCCATAAATCCGTGCAGCACCTGGAAGGATTGGCAATCCAAGGCCACTACCCCTCTTGGCAAGAAGGAAACCCAAAGAGTTCTGAAAACCAAAAATGGTTTTTAAACATGCTTATAGCAAGCTCATGTGGTGCCAAGTCCTGACCCAAACTGACATGAAGCTATTAATAGCATATTCACTCCACTAAGGGTGAAGAGTTATACATTTTGCTGCAGAAATTTTAATGGTTTTGATTACAGGTGCTGTCCCAAACTCCACTGAGGGTGTCACAACCCAGCATGTACTTGCTCTAGGTCACCTTTCTCAAATTTGAAAACTTCTAAATTCCCAAACGCCTCTGACCCCAAGGGTTTCTATTTAGGGACTGTGAACTTGTGTTATTATTGTTTCCATTATACAGTTGAGGAAACTGAGGCTCAGAGAGGGTCATTTGCGTAAGTGGGATCAAGCATGTGAGGCACCCAGTGCACTGCCCTGTATACAGTAAGTGCTCAATAAACATTAGAATTAGTGCCATGGATAGGGTGGGGGGAGGAGTGCAGGGTAGAGGGGAGGAGTGGGTGTAGGTGAGGGCTGAAACGTGGACATGTGAGACAGGCGTGGGCTCAGGCCGGGTCAGCCTCCCGGGCCGTGCCCTGGATGGGGATGGACCACAGGCCAGGCTCAAGTCCTCTGCCTGCTCTGAGGCTGCCTGGGGGACAGACCCCAGCCCTCAGGGCTTCCTGCTCTGGCTCGGAACCAGAGACATTCTTTACATGCCTTGGACGGTCAGCCCACTCCCTCCCTCCCTCCCTGTGGCCTGGGCCTGGGGCTGAGCCCCCCACTACCCTGCAGCTGGGCAGGAAGATCTGAGCACAGTTCCCAGGGGGCTGCAGCTGCCCGGGGCAAGACTCCAGGCATCTGGGCCGAGTGAGCTCACTCCATCAAAATCCAGAGAGAGTGCGGGGGCAGGAGACAAATGGGCCCCTGCCTGCCCACCTGCCTCCCTCCCGAGGAGCCAGGGCCCCTTCCTAACTTGCCCATGGCAGGGGAACCAGCAGACACAGTCACCCACGGCCCCCAAATCTCCAGGGAGGGACCCAGGCCACCCCCAAACCAGCCACTCTCCCTACTTGGGCGGCAACCCAGGCTCCAGAGGCAGGGTCGCGTTGCCCCTGCCCCACACCCCCAGGCCGCCTGCTGGTGTCCTGTCCACAGGCAGCAGACAGCAAAGGGGAAGGAATCTGTCGGGACAGCACATTGTTGTGTCAACTGCTGGAGGGGGAGAGCTCCGCACAAAAGCCAGAAGGCCTTTAATCCCCTGGCGGCCTGAAAGGGGCGCCGAGCCGGAAAGGAGGTGGCCACGGCCTCCTCTGGCATGCCTGCACCACCCGTGCCACTCGGGCGGGCTGCCAGCTTCCCACACGCGGGCCCCCACAGTGGCGGGACCTGGGCCAGCCAGCCAGCCGGGAAGAATAGGGATCCCCAAGATAGGGAGAAGGGATGACGCTCGTCCAGTGCCCACGGCGTGCCAGGTGCTGAGCTAAGGGCTTTCTGAGGGTCATCTCGCTTAAACCCGGAAGCCCATTAGGTAGTTGCTGGTGGCATCCCATTTTAGAGTCAAAAACTAGGCTCGGAGAGGCGAAGTCACACAGCCAAGGCAGTGGGGGTCGGGCTGGCACCCAGGGCCCGCTTCTGACCCTGCCCTCTGTGAGCTGGGACCAGGGACCAGGACCTGGAGGGGCTGCAGGTCTGGCCTGGGTCCTGTGCAGCACCAGGGGTGGGCCAGGCCTCTAGCTGAGGCCAAGGAAGTGGGAAGCTGAGGTCTAATGAGGAAGGACAGGGGGCTGCAAGAGCCCAGAGGAGGGTCACTTCACTCGGGGACGGACGGGGAGGAGTCGGTGGGGGGGCTTCCCAGCTGGTCTGAGAGAGGAATTCGCCCAAGTCAGGAGAAGGGGGAAGAGAGGCAGGAGGAAGGACACATGCAGGGGCCTAGGGGTGGGAGAGCACACGGTACACTCCTGGGACTGGAAGAAGCTGGCTGCAGTGGGACGTGGCATGCGAGGTGACAGCCTCAGCGGGGGAGCAGCCCCAAATGGGCTTTTACGCTGAAAGAGCTGGGCCCCTTGGCTGTGCTGATGACATGGTGCTAGTTGCGGAACCCACGCTCCTCAGTCTCCCAGGGTCCCTGCACTCGCCCCTTGGCCCCACAGACACCCTAAGTATGTGTCTCCCCTGAGCTGAGGGAGCTGCCTGCCAGGTTAGAGGGAAGAAGCAGGAAGCCACTGGGAAATGCTCCCACACTACCTGCATGCCACCTGCAGCCAAGGCGGTGGGGGGCCCAAGGGGAGCCACCTCCGGGCCGGGCCATCCAGCAAGGAGGTCCCTGGGGGTTGAACACTGCCTGCCAAGCACCGTCAGTGCCAACGGCGCCCGCGGCGTTCACGTGCCCGCCGCCTGCCTGCAGCCCAGCTTGATTCTCAGGTTCTCTGGCTCCTGGGCTGGCCCTGCTGCCGGGGAGCGCTGGCACGTCTGTCCGGCTTCAAGACTACACCAACCTCAAGGCGGGCCAGCCTGGTGGGGCCTGCCCATGCCCCCCTGGGTCACCGCCCACACACTTCATGAATGAAGACCCTAGCACAGCACCAGGCCCGTGGGGGCACTGGGGGGAATGTTCCACAACTTTTTGTTGAAATGAGATGCCACTAACATCAACGACCACT
Organism: Cabassous unicinctus; assembly: GCA_029593785.1. Taxonomy (NCBI): domain Eukaryota; kingdom Metazoa; phylum Chordata; class Mammalia; order Cingulata; family Chlamyphoridae; genus Cabassous; species Cabassous unicinctus. The sequence continues at coordinate 15,742 of JAQZBX010017665.1, read as the reverse complement.
TCCTGAGCCTACTAGACTTTTCCATTGTTCTCAACTCCTCAAAGGGTTAGAAGAAAAGTCTTTATTCTGAGCCACAAGGCCCTATATCATCCAACCACCCCCACGCCCACATCCACACACCTTCAACCTCATTTCCACCATAATCTCCCCAGTACCTGCCTTCTAGTCACATTTACCTCCTTGCCAGACCTCACACCAAGCCCCTTCCCTCCTCAGGGCCTTTGCACTTGCTGTTCTCTCTGTCTGGGATACTCTGACCCCAGCTATTTGATGGCTCACGCCTTTACTTTCTCCGGTTTCTGCTCAAATGTTAGCTCTGCAGAGACCTACCCTGAACCATGCACCACTCCCTGTTTGATTGATATTCATCGCTGACATTTCAGTCTTTATTTATGTGTTTACCTGTTTATTATGTCTCCCCCACTAGAATATAAGCTCCATGTGCACAGGGAACTTGTCCATTTTGCTCATTTCTACATCCCCAGTGCCTAAAAAGTGCCTGTCACATAGTAGATACTCAGTAATTGATTAATGAACGGGGTTGACAAATGAGGAAACTGAGGCTCAGAGAAGTGATTTGCCCATAGTCACAGAATTGGAAGAGTCAGGACTTGAACCCAAGACTTCTGGTTCCAAACCCAGAAGTCTGCAGTACCCAATCCCTCCCCGCCGCCATCTCTTTGCCCCCTGACACGAGGCGGCCCTTCTCTGGGCGGACAAGAAGCTGCCCATGGTCGCTGAGGAGAGAGCCGCCCACCTGTCCAGACCAGCATCCTGGGGTGGGGGTGGGGGGCTCAGAGGCAAGCAGGGGTCAGAACACGGGGGCCAGCCCAGGGCCTTGCATAAGCAGCCAGACCTGGCCTTGGTGGCTCCAATCAGGCTCGCTCCCATGGGCCTCGGCAACAGGAAAAAACAGGCTGGAGCGGCTACCCAACAGCTGCGGCCAAGCAGGCCAGCTCCCCCACCCCTGGGGCTTTCCTCAACTGCTTCCTGGAGGGGGCAGGCAGGACCCAGCTTCTGGTTGAAGACAGGCCTGTGGGCAACAGGGCTGGAAATAAGAGGAGGGGTTCATTCCCTTTGAAGTGACCCCATCCCCTTTCCTTACAACTGAAGTCTATTCCAGGACATGCTAACTGCAGGGGGGAGGGGGCGGGAGACAGGTCTGTAAATGCTTGAATACCATGATGGGGAAGGCAACTATTTAGTGTTTCCCCAACCGGCTTAATTTGGGAACCTTTCTTTATGCAGAGTTTGTGGGACCAGAGTTCCACAGAATACACTTTGGGAATACCCACCCTGCTGCCAGCTTTAGGTGTAAGCTGTGACCCACAGCCCTCGCAGGGGTTCTGGAAAACAGAAAAGCCACCAGTCCCCATGCTGGGAAGAGCTGATGGAGGAAAATCAGGCCTGGTGACGGGCTGGTTGGTGGCGGCAGGGCTATAGTCTCTCCTCAGAGAGGCCACCTCTGCTCTGAGACCCTATCTTCTGAGCAACCCCAGACAGGGCCTCCCCTTCCCGCTCTGGCCATCGGCCTGCCCCTCCCAGGTGGCAAGTCCCGCTGGAACAGGCAGAGAGAGTGCCCCAGTCCCTGGTCACTCCTGGTGCTAAGGACTGTCCACAGATCCGAAGGTGCCTGTCCCCCAGAAAAGGAGGGAGTTGAGTGTTCTCAGGAGGGTTCGGCTGCTGCGGGGGAAGGGCACGGGGCTGGGCTCTTCCCAGCAGCATGGCGGCCATGAGCTTCCAGCTCGCCCTGTTCTCTTAGGCAAAGCCCTTCTCCTCTCTGAGCCTCAGACCCCCTTCATCAAATGATGAACGAGACCTAGATCACTGGTTTCCAGTCTGTCCTCAGCAACCTTGGCAGCCGCTTTGGGGAGTAGGTGAGATAGAAGGGTGGGAACAGGTAGAGTTTTGGGTCCCTCCCCCAAATATTAGCTTCAACCAAAACAAATCTGCCTTTCCCCTTCTTCTATCCTGTCCTTCTGTACAATATGTCTGGCCCAGCCATTTAATGGCTGTGAGGCCAAGTATAAGCCACTTCACCTCTCTGAGTCTCAGTTTCCTCATCTGTAAAATGGGCATGATACTTAATAGTAATAGTATCCACCTCATGGGGTTGTTGTGAGGATTAAATGAAAATGCAAAATGCTATGAACGGTACCTAGCACACAGTGGATGCTCTCTAAGTGTTTCTATGGTTATTACTGTTACTTTGATTGAAATAAGGATTTCACTGCTTAATAATAATAAAGTTTGAAAGCTATCAACTTAGATAGTTTTGACATTCTAGAACACTGAAACCCTGAAATGTTAAGATTCCAAAATTCTAGGCGGTGACTCCCACCAACAAAGCGAGTGGGGCTAGAGGAGGGAATTACAAAGTCTGAACTAAGCCACAAGCAGTGAGACTGTGGGGAACTGCCCGGCAAAGGGTCACTGTTTATTTATTTATACCACCCCCTCCCACCCTGCTCCAAAAAAATTCAAGGCAGCTTACAAAGATGCACACATCGCACAGCCAGAGAAAACAAATGAAACATATGTAAGAAAAGAGGAGACACACAAAGCCAGGAATGAGACAATTATACAGAAAGCACGTGCTAAATCCCAAAGATCTGGGAAAGGGGCCGCTCAGTTGGCTTTGAGTTTTCCAGGGGCCAATGGGAAGAAGGAAACTTGACCAGTCCCCAGATGCTGTGACCTAGAAGGTGAAAACAAGCCCGACGCTTAGAAGCACAACTATTACTGATGCTGGGAGCAGGAAACGTCCCAAGGGACAAGATCTGTCTGGAGCCCTTCTTTGCCCTTGTCAGTGGGGCCGGCATCCCCTCCGGCTGTAGCCAGAGGCACAGACCAAAGTCATCAAAGACCCAGGGAGGCAGTTCCAAGGGGCACCTCAACAAACCTCACCGCAGCACCTTTGGTCTGGGCAGGATTACCCATCCCTCCCCAAGCCTGAACACAGCCAGTGCCCAAAATAGCCAGACGAGGAGAGGGTGCCAGGAGGCCTGGGGTGGGGGTCTGGCTAGGCCCGCCCACGGTGGAGGGACGGTGGGCCAATGCACGCACACCCCTGGGGCACAAAGGGGCACCTTCACTCAGGCATGGCCGCCCCTGGAGTCCCCAGCTAGCAGGCTCTCTCCACAGCCACACGTTGCACACGCAGGACCCAGGCTAGGCTCCGCCCTTCCCATGAGGCGGGCCTTCCTGCAGGAGCCAAATGGAAAAAAAGTCTTCCCAGAAACACCACCGCACCATAAAGGGAAGTGCCCAAGACCTCATCGCAGCTCCCCACGTCCAGCTTCAGCCTCTCAGGATCCACTGACACGGAGACCCGGTGCTGACTCCTCCCTGGGTCCCCCAGCTGCAGGCCAAGACAATGGGGGCTATTTTGGGCTGTGCGGGGTATTTAAAGCTCTGGCTGGGCCTTGCTCCTGGGGAACAAGAGACTGTGGCCTCCACAAGACCTTCCTGAAATTGTTGCTGCCCAGACTGCGGTGATGCCTGGGTCCTATACTGTTCCAACCTCTCCTGCCAGTCCCTGAGGCCCTGCGGCATTCAGCAAGAGTGCCTCCTTCTCCAGGAAGCTCCCAGGGCTGCCCCCCACAATGAGCTCCTCAGGCTGGGCAGCCCTGCCCAAGGCCCTCACTCAGACATAATCCCTGGGAATCAGAAGGCTGGGTCCTGAGCTGCCCTGCTGCTTATCTCCTCTGGGCCCAGTCTTCTCATCTGCAAAGTATGGAGAATACCAGTGTACCTAAAAGCGTATCGGAGGCTACAGAGCGCTCTACAAACGGAAAGTTTCTGTAATGAAGATGCAGTCGTGTCTCCCCAGCCACCCTGTAGGGTAGAATGTAAACAGGGACAGAACTTGTCTGTTTTTTTACTGCTTTTTTTCTAGCACCGGGCACACAGTAGGCACCAAATAAATATTTGTTGACTGATATAAAGATTTGCGGAGTGGGTTTGTAACCCCCATGGAACCACCCACTGGGCTGGGAGCACAGGTGGTTAATTTCTTTGATAACATTGCCAGCTCTCATTTCGAGCACCCAGGATATACCAGGTCTTATGCTACTACCTTATGCTGATTAGCTCATTTAATTTGCTCAACAATCCCAACAGGTAAAATTACCCCATTTTATTGGCCAAAACATGGGAGTTCCAAGTGTTTAAAGAGCTTGCCTGAGGTCCTAAAACTAGTAAGTGACCAAGCTGGGGCTCAGACCCCAACATCACGACAATCCTGCATCGACACAGAAGAAAGGCAGTGGGAAGAGCACTGAGCTAGAAGCCAGAGGGCCTGAATTCAGCTGCTGAGGAGCTGTGTGACTTTGAGCAAGTTACTTGGACTCTCTGGATCTGTTTTCCATAAAAACAGGGGCATTAATTCCTATTTCTCAGGGTTGTTAGTAGGATCAAAAAAGTTAAGGGATATGACCACGTGCCCCATATTAGCCCAACCCCTCCCCAGGGGCAGGGCTGTGAGGGTGGTGGGGGAGGAAGGAAGGGGGCCCATGCTGGCTCTGGAATGAAGCTCAGCAGTTGCTGACAAGGAGAGGTGTTTGAGAGCCCTGGTCCCAGCCCAAGAAGGGGGAAAAGGTAGTGGGGAGCAGCTGGCACGTCGCCTCTGGGCTCCTCTCTCACCGGTCCCTGCTGACAGCTGCTGGGGCCACAGAGCTTCAGGCCCCACAGCAGGTGGTGGCAGGCTATCTGGGGTCATCTCGTGATGCCAGCCACTCAAGCCCCAGGATGCCCTGGCCCGGCCTGGCCCACTGGGCAGAACACAGGCCTTACCGCCCCACCCCACAGCACTTTACCCAGTTTCTTGGGAAGGGTGGGGTGGGGGTGGACGGGTGAAGGAGCCGCAGGGTTGGAGCAAAGGTCTGTGGGCTGAGCATGCAGGAGCCTGGAATGTGGTCTGTCCCAAGGCCCTGGTGGGGAGGTGGGTGGGCAGGACTGGGTGGGATGGGGGGTCCTGGAAAGGCCTTGTGGCTTTCCTGGCCTGGGCTGAGGCCCTTCAGAAGAGAGGCTGTGAACTCAGCCTCGCCCCGCCCCAGGCCCCCCTGGGCCCCCTCAGATCCTGGCCGGCCCTGCTCCAGTCCCAGCTCCTTGCCAAACCTTTCCAGCCTGCTCCAGCCCACGCTGCTCTCTTTCTTCTCTGAACTCTCCCGCACCCATAATTACGATTGAACAGATTTTCTGAAGCAAAGAATCAAGAAACAGTTGAACAAAGGATTTCCGGGCCACTTCAGTTGTCAGAGGCAGCCTGGGAGAGGTAGTTTGGATGCTGATGTGACATGGCAATAGTTTGGACTATTTAATCAATCAATCAAGGGCTTCCTAGGAAATAGGTGCTGGCCACACGCCACCCCGCACCGTTTAGAGCAGACTAGACCACGCGTTCTCATTCCACCTTCTGTGTGTGCAGCAGTGATCGGTGGACAGGGCATGGCTTTGGGGAGAGTCAGAGCAGGGTTTGAGCTCCAGCTCAACAACTTCCACCTTCCTAGCTGCATGGCCTTGAGCAAGGTCCTTGACCTCTCTGAGCCTGTTTCCTCTTCTGTAAAATGAGGATAAAACGGCCGCCTCATGAGGCTGCTGTGTGGATTCCACAGGACAACATAAGAGCTTTGGCCAGTGTCTGGGACTTACCAGGTTTAAGGTAGGCGTCACTTCCTCCCCTTCCTCCCCTCCCACCCCGACTCCCCCATACACCAAGAGCTCTCCAAAACCGCCCAGGGAAAAGAATTCCTGCTCTTCCTCTCACAGGCCAGAGAAGGTTCATCAGAGACCTGCAGGCAAACAAAGCTCCAAGGGCTTCCTGGATCTTGAGCTCCAAGGCTGGAGGCATCACCAGGCTCCACGCCCTCACTTTCAGAAGGGGAAACTGAGGCCAGAGAGGGGCAGGAAGGACATAAACCAGTGTTGGGGGGCCTGGGCTCCATCCCGTCTCTGACACTCACTGGCTGCTGGGGGACGACCTCCTGGAGCCTCACTTTCCTCATGCATGAAACGGGGTTACTGGTAGGGCCCCCGAAACAGAGTTATAAGGGGGGAGGGATAATGTACGTAGCATGCTTAGAACAGCGAGCGCCGGCCACAGCAGAGGGAAATGGCAGCTGAGAACAAAGGAGGAGCAAGAGTCTCCCCACTGGGTGGTGGAGGCAGGCCCAGAACCAGGGCTCCTGGCTCCGAACACAGGGTCTTCCACTTTCCAGAGTCTCCTCCTTCCACTTTAAGACAGGGGCTCCCAAAGGCCACGCTAAGTGGCTGCTCAGAGGAGGACTCTGGCCGGGTGGCATGAGGCTGTCTTTGTTGGTGGGTGATCAGGGCCTGAGACCCCAGTCTCAGCCTCTAGGGCTTATAGCTGGTGTCTCCTGCCTGCCCCCAACCCCCCAGATGGCCAGTCCAGCCGAGGACACGACAGGAAGGGCTGGCAAGGGAGGGGTGCATGCCTTTGGCAGGGAATTTTGCAACCTCCTGGGGACTCTGGTTACCGGAAATGGTAAATCTCCCACTGCCTGTCACCTTGGGACGAGGAATGCCTGCTGCCAGCGGGAACATCCTGTCCGTGGGCCCCACACAGCCCAGGGAAAGCTGGGGTCCTGGGCCCAACCTCTGCTCCCTGCCATGCCCCGGGGGCCTTGGGTGGGCCTCTGGGTCTCCCAGACAAAGGATGCCTGTCATTCTGGGGCAGTGGGCCAGGCCGTAACTGACGCATCCAGGGAGAACGGGCGGGAAGGGAGACGGAACAGCTCGAAAGCCACCTCTAAATCTGATCTGCTCAACCCTGTCAAATGTGGCTTCGGCCCCAGTGGTCTCGTTAACCCAGTGCAGGAGGAGTTCTGGGTAGGCCTAACTTGGCTGGAAGCCCAGCTAAGCCATTTGCAGTCACCGCAGCACCTCCCACCCTCATCTCTGATATGGAGGGGACATGGGCCCCTGCCATGGAGTATGGAGTCCCTGTGTGATTCGTGGAGCTGTGCTTTGTGAGTCACTTAGCACAGGGCCTGGCATGAGTAAGGGCCCAATCAACGGTGGCTATTCGGTATTGGGAAGTATTGGGAACCAATCACTTTCATATGAGTACATTCTGTGAGCCAGGTAACGTTCTCTGCCCTCAGGGAGCTGACATTCTAGTGGGAGCCAGATGGACCATAAAGTAGCCCCCAAGCAAAGGTATGTCAAATGGTGAGAGTGCTCAAAGGAAAAATATAGCAGGGTGAGGGGTATGGGGAGTGGCTGAGTGGGGGACTGCAATTTTATACACCAGAGTTGGGGAAGGTGACATCTGACAGAGGCATAAAGGAAGGGAGGAAGTGGCATGCATGCAACCTTAAAGCAGTATTCTTGGAACATTCTGGAAACAGCCAGGAGGCCAGTTATCTAACCCTCCTAGCTGCCCTGAGAGCTGGGTATAATTATCTCCATTCTCTAGATGAAGCTCAAAGAGGGGAAGGGGCTGGCCAAGCCCACAGGAATAAGGCCAGGATTCTACCTTCTTTCTCGTCAGAGTGCTGGGGTACAGAGGAGGGAGGGGGATACATTTGAGTCAGCATTCTGATTCCTTCAGACTGGCTGTGTGATCTTGGACAAGTTACATCTCCTCTCTGGGCCTCAATGTCCTCATCTGCCAGTGGACCAGCAGGCCCAGCAATGCCTGCTCTGGCCAGCTGCAGGTGATGAGGGAGGAGCCGAAAGAAGGCCCCTTGAGCTTCTCAGGTTCCTCCCCACCCCTCCCTCGTGAAGCTCCTGGACAGGTGTGAGTAGTGGGTGTAGACCCTGTCACCTGATGAAGCCCAGGGTAACCCCTGCCTGGCCCCTGAGGGTTCTGCACCCTGCTTATGCCTGTCTCAGCACACTCAGCACCCAAGGCCCAGCCATAGCCAGGGGATCTGCCCTGCCCTTGGGCTCCAGGTATTGGTCATGTCCCACCCCAACCCCCAGGACCCAGGACCCAGCCCAGGAACAGCTCCTTGTGTCCTGGACCAGGCGGAGGCCCACGACCAGCCTTTGTCAGCTGGGATGCCAGAGCAGACTGGCCCTCACGGGCACAGGGCCAGACCCGAAGGCCCGGGCCAAGTGCAAAAGGCACGCTTGGCACCCAGATACGGGCGTTGGAGCGGGCAGGCTGCCCACTGCCCCGTCACAACAAACCATCACCTCCGCCCTGCTACAGGGGCCCGAGCAGACAGAACCTCCACTGGAAGCCTGGGCACTGTCAAGGAAGGCCTGCTACCCACCCCCACCCACGGGAACAGGCAATGGGAATCAGAGATTCCAGATGCCAGCAGCTGGGTGGTGAGATAAGCAGAGGCCGGCTGAAGGGGTGGGTGGGAAAATTAAGAAGGCAAGGGTGGGTAGGATGGAGCAAAGCCATGGATTTTGGAGGTGCCAGGGGACGGACAGTGAGGACTTCTCCCCAGCTGCTGGGGAGAAGACAAGGCTTGCACAGTATGGCGGGAGGGGCAATGTTATCTGCCTCCGTGGAGGCGAGGGGGTCTCCCAGGCTTCTACAGCCCAGTGGTTCCAAACTGGAACAGGGAACGGGTAATGATGACAACAGCACCTACTCACTGAGCCAAGCACCTTGTGCCCAACACTTTATATACACCAGCACTGCCCAGCAGAACTCTTTGCAGGGGTGGAAGTGGTCTACATCTGCGCTGTCCACTAAGGTAGGCTCCAGCCACATGTGGCTACTGGACACTTGACATGCGGCTAGTGCAACTGAGAAACTTAATTTTTAATTTTAATAATTTGTGTTTTATTTTAATCACTTGCATTTTAAATTTAAATGTGGCTAGCAGGTATTATATTGGACAGTGCAGATCACACCATCACTGACCCCTAAGCCAAGCCTGGAGGTGGAGCTATCTCCATTTTACAAAGAGGGAAACTGAGGCTTGCCCAGTGCCACGGAGCAGAGGTAAGCCACAGCGGTGAAATGGGAGCCCAGGCCTGGTCCCTCCGCTGTGCTCCCCACCCAGGGTTATTGTCGAGGCTGGAAAAGACCTAACGGAAATCGTCCATGTGTAGGCGATAAGCCTGCCCAGTTAATCAAGATATCAAGTCTCTTTGCTTTTGGCCCAAATTCTTTCCACTACACCGGTTATCACACACTAACCAGAAGCTCTGATTGGCCAGTTATAAAAGTCTTTGATTTCTGGACATGAAGAAAGGGCAAGAAGGGAAAAATCCCAGCTGGCTGAGGAGCCAAGGCTTTGAGTACAGTGGGAATCTTCAATGGCAAGAAAGCTGGCCCCAGCCTTCCCCGCCTCATCTCCCCCTCCCCAGGCTCCTGAGAACCGGACCATATCCTCTCAGGGGGACGTGGGGCCTACTTTCCTGCCTCTCGGTCTTCCTTTCTGCATGCTGTTCCCCCTCCTGCCTTCCAGTCTCATCTCATCCTTCAGTGCCGGCTCAGCCACCATCTCCACTCCGAAGGCTTCCTGGATTCCCCCCCACAGAGCCCTTTCTCCCGTCCACAGCTGCAGGGCTTAATTTCCACCTCTTTCAGCACTAGAGCTCCAGCTTTAATTACAGTCACATAAGCAAATGTCTCTACTTCCTGCTGGAACCAAAGCTCCTTGTTGTTGTTTAATCTTTTTATTATATACATATTTAACCTTTGGATTCCTCCAATGCTCAGCACCTAGTGGATAATAAACAAATATTATTACATTGAAATGAATTATAGTGGCTCAGAAGTTTGGGGACCCAAGTACCAATGGCTCTGCCCCAATTTCCCATGATTCCAGAGGGTAAGTAAGTCCCTTCTCTGCTCTGGACCTCGATTTGTACATCTGTAAAGTGGGGGCAATAATAGTGCCTGCCTTATTAGGAAACAATTTGTATTTATTATATATATTTAACAAACACTATGTGCCAGACACATGACAAATATTAAGGGACCTTCATAGCAACCCTAGGAGGGTAGGGATCATTATCATTACTATCCCACTTTATAGAAGAGAAAACTGGGCATGAGATTAAATAGATAAAAGAGCTAATGCAGGGGAGCGGATGGGGCTTAAGTGGTTGAGCTACTTCTTCCCACATGGGAAGTCCCGGGTTCAGTTTCCTGTGCCTCCTAAAAACAACAACAACAAAACAAACAACAAGCAAACAAACGAAAAAACCAACTCAGGGAAGCCAATGTGGCTCAGTGGTTGAGCGCTGGCTTCCCAATTACAAGGTCCCGGGTTCATTCCCCAGCACTGGTACCTCAAAAAGTAAAAAAAAATAAAAAGAGAGCGAGATAATGCAAATCAAGGGCTTTGCCCAGTGTCTGGCATGTGATAAATGTTAAAATAAATTGTAGTTAGGTTTTCCCCCCTCTCTCTACATTGAGGAGCCTACAGCATTCAGGGAGGTTTAGGATACGTCCTCAGGGCCTGGCACGCAGTAGGTGTTCCTCAAATGCTTGCTGCTAGATTCGCTGAGTCTGGTGATGGGGCAGAGTGAGTTCAACTGAGCCCTGAGGCTGAAGCAGTGAGGCCCTTTCCTGTCCTCATCCTGCTCCAAGGAAGTCATAGGCCTCAGGAGGAATTTGCAGAATGGCCTCCACCCAGCTGTGCTGGGTCCATGCGTGAATGGCAGGAAGAAGGTCAAGGGCAGGACACACTCTTGACTTTCTCCGGTCCTTCCAGGGGCTTCGACACCCCATCTCTCTCCCCAACTCTGGCCCAGACCAAAAGAGGGAAGAAGGGGAAGAATTTGGGAAGAGAATGAACATGGATGGAGCTTGCTTGTTGGTCATCTCTCTCGGTCTCAGCTTTCACAACTAGCAAATGAGGATAATAATACCTACATCAAAGGGTGTTTTCAAGATAAAATGAGACAGCGTATGTAAAGCAGCACTTTGCAAATTTTAATGCACACACCAATCACCTGGGCATCTTGTTAACCTGCAGATACTGATTCAATGGGGCCGGGTGGGGCCTGAGACTCTGCATTTCTAACATGCTCGGTGCCATGCTCGTGCATGGACCACCCTTGAGTTGCAAGGACAAAGAGGGACTAGAACACACCTTGCACATAGTAGGTCCTCAATGAAAGTTAGCTATGCTTTTTCTTCTTGTGATTTAATCCTAAGAAACTCCCTCCTAGGGGACTGGAACCATTATTCCCATTTCACTGCTTATAACACTGAGGGCCAGTGAGGTTGAGTGACTTGCCCCAAGCACAGAAGCTAGAAAGAGGCAGAAGCAGGATTCAAGGCCAAGTCCGCGGCTCCATCCTTTCCTTTCATCACGCCACCCCAAGCCCCACCCACCCAGAGCAGAAGCCAGAGGCATGGAGGTGAGGACACACCAGCCCTGGCCCTCAGCCCCATCACCGGTCCCTTGCTGGGCCAGCCAGGCCCCTGGCAGGGGCCCAGGCTTCCCCAGAGGGGCTGCAGCCGCCCAGCCTTGGGCCCTCACCTCCACTCCCCCAGCAGCAGCTTCCAGCAGCCTCCCCCTCCATCGCCTTATAAAGCAGCCCGAACTGCTCTTTTCCAAGTTGCAGTTTAATTTTATATGGAGTGAACCGACTGTCCTCTCCCTGCAGCCTCGGCCTGACTGCTTCACACATTCCTGCTGGAGCAACATTACCTAATTTAACCATAGGCCCTGCTCTCCCGGGCTCTCAAAATAGCAGCTGCCAGCAGGGGAAAATGCCCTAATGCCATCAAAATAAACCATTCTCCCCTTTCCTCCCTCTCGGGTCTCCACCCGCCTCGGGAGCCAGCCCAGGGAAGAAGCAGGAACAGAAGGACTGAGGTGGGCCTGGGGTGCCCAGGAGACCCCCAGGTCCCCGTGCCCTCCATTCTTCCCACCCTTTCATCCATGTCCTCTTCATCCATGTTCCTGGGATCTCCCCAAATCCTCCAGCTCATCCCCATGGGCCACTGTTGCCCCAGTTACCCAAGTAGAGGATTCAACTTTCACTTTCTCCTAATAAAAACTGCAACATTAATACAATAATTGCTTCCATTCACCAGATATTAGTTATGAGGTAAATATACTTCCCACACTTTGGCTAGCTGACACCTGTAAAGTAGGGATTAGTATTCCCTTGTTTCAGATAAGGAAAGACACCCAGAAAGGTTAACTGACTTGCCCAAGGTCACACAGCCTGGAAGCAGCAGGAGCAGGAGTGGAAGGCAAGCCCAGGTGTCCCCAGGCCCTTACCGTGACACCTCCCCTACCTGCAGGAGGAGCACAGGGGTTCCTCTGTGCTAGAAGGGGCTTGTCTGACTGTTATTGCAGGATCTGCACAAACAGCTGGTGCCAAACCACAGGGGACTATTATTATGCCATAGCTCACATTTCACCAAGTGGGCCTAAGTCTGTCCCCAAGAACCCAGGCTTCCGTCAATCTGTGACTCCAAGCCCTGCTCCGCACTCCCCCGGCCCTGATACCCCAGAGCAGGGCTGCTACATTAAAGCAGGGGACACCTAGGCCGCTGCCATACCGCGGGTGCGACCAGTGGTTAAGGAGCTGCAAGGGCAGGCCTCCCCCCCCCCTGCTCTCTGCCGCCTGCAGTAATCATTAACCAGGGCAGAGCCAGGGTGGAGAGCCGAAGCAGGCGCCCGGCACCTCCACCCACGGCCAGCTCCAGGCCTCTCCCCAGCAGGGGCATCCTAAGGCCGCCTTCTCAGCTACACAGCTGGGATAGTGAGCCCCCGGGATTAGGGGGGCTCTGACCACCTGGCCTCCACCTGGTATCCCAGCAGGCCCGGAGGCGTTTACTGAGCACCTGGACCCTCTTCACTCACAACCCGCCCTCCCTCGCTCCCCTCCTAACATCCTGCAGACCCCATCAGTGAAGGCTGGGCCCTTGCAAGCAAAGCAAACCCAAGACTCCCCAGGTTTACCTAAGACTAGGAGCAGTCTTGAAGAGGGAACAAGAAAATCACAAAATAATAGTTATTTATCAACTTCCTACTCTCTGGCTGTAGGAAATCTATTTGCTTTCTAATCTTCACCAAAACTCTGCAAAGTAGTTATTATTATTCCCAGCTGACAGACGAGGCTCAGAGAGGTTAAGCCACCAACCCAGGATCCCACAGCAATAAGTGATGGAGCTGGGACAGGACTCAGGGCTGTGCCTTTTGCCCAGAACACTGTCCAAGAGCACAAACAGCAGAACTAACTGATGGGCGGCTAAGAGGCCACATAGAGAAGCCTCTGGGATCTTTTCTGAGCTGCCTGGAAGCCCTTTGGCTCTGCAGCCAGAGCCCTGATCTTTCTACAAGGAAAAATTTCCTGGGCTTAGAGACCCCAGAGGTGAGAGAGCTTGTGAGGGAGAAGATGTTGATAGGGAGGGTGGCACCCCAAATCTCGAAATGCCAAGCAAAGGTGGCCCCTGGGGCTTTTAGCACCGGTCAAGGCAAGAGCTAGGTCTGGGAGATAGTGGCGGGGAGGAAGGGGGCAGCTGAGGCCTGAGTGAGGTGGGGCCTCCTGGAGTGTTGAGGGGAGGTGGGCCAGCAGGCCACCATCTTCCAGCTGCTTACAGAATTCCCCTCAATTACTCAGGTGAAACCTAGGTGAGGCCCAGGCAGGCCGAAAGCTTTGATCTTATCACACATTCCTTCCCCAGCATCCCAGGTCCCTCTCCCCCTACCAGGGAGGTGGGGAGGTGGGAAACCAGCCCGACTTAACCCTTTCCTCCCATTTCCTAAAGCCAAAATCTAGGCTTGAGCTGATCTCTGTCCAGCCCAGCCCTGCTCCCCCCACCAGGAGACTGGGAAGAGAAGGAAGCGGAATGAGAGTGGAAAGCAGCTCAGTGCCTTTAACTCGTTCAGTGCCACTGAACCCCAAACCTGAGCTCTGTGGCCAGCTTCCATTTCCCCTCAATTAAAATCACCAGACTCAGCACAAACAGCCCTTGCTATTTTCACATCCGTGAGCTCACCAGAGACTAGCATAAAACCAGCCTGCTTTGCTCCCCACCTGGGTGGGTCCTCTCCCCTGCCCTGGGAGGAGCTGTCTCCTGGGTTCCCCTCTTCCCACAAGCTAATTGCTGTGCGAATCAGACTGTGCAGTGACTGGAATAACTAATTGGGAACAAAGTCACAAAGACTCAAGATAGCTCCTGGAGTTCTTGTGGCCCAGAAAACCTGTTCTGAAGCCCTCAGTCCCTTCCTTGAATGCAGCCTCCTTCTTCTTCCCCCTCCCCCCTCTAGTACTGAGTAGCCCCCCACCCAGTTTGTCTCCCCCATCAGACCAGGGGCTCCTTTAACCCATGGCTGGTGTTTACACCCAACATACGGCCTGCATGGATTGACACTCAATGGATTCAGCAAATGTGTGCTGAATGAATGAATGAATGGTCCTATTTTGCATCTGGGGAAAATTGAGCTCAGAGAAGTTAAAGGACTTGTGCTGGACCACATAGACAGGGCCAGGAGGAGCATATGAATCTGGTGACTCCCAGTCTAGTGCTGAAGAGACATTTGCAGGGCCCCTGGATGTAAGCTCGGCAGCAGGTGCCAAGGGGGCACAGAGGTGAACCAACGTGAGCAGATCACAACAAAGGTCCACACAGGAGGGCAGAACAGGCTTCAAGGAGGTCTAGGGGAGCAGAGCGTGTTCCCCATCTGTTCCCTAGCTCAGAGTCTGGCACTTGGTAACGGTGGGCTGGTGGCATTGATGAAGATGCATGACTGGTAATGTGGCAGGCTCCTCGAGATGGCTACCACCCTATGCCCAACCCAGAGAATGGCATGCCATCAACTCCTAGGCAGAAGCTAGCAGTTCTCTCCAAGAACTCAGAATCCCTTTCCCTGGACTTGGCAGATGGCCAAAGAGCAAGAAAGGAGCCCATTTTGTTGATAGGAAAAGTGAGGCCCAAAGTCAGCAGTTGGCTGGCAATCAAGGGGAGGTCCAGGCCTTGACCTCTTGCCTCCTGATCTGGCCAGGTACAGGATGGGGGAAGGGGCTGGGATGGTTGTCACCTCAGCTATCTTGGGGACTTCCTCTCATTCTTTCCCAGTGCTAATGACTCCTGCAGTTGGCGAGGGCCTTCCTGCTCACATACCAGACAACAATGAGGACAACAGCAAAGGAATCCAGAGACAATGGGGACAACTCCTGGACCTCTGCCCCTGAGTGCCTTCCCCCTCCACCAGCCCAAATCCCCCTTATCCTATGAGCCCCCCTTCCTCTAGAAAGCCTTTCCAGATTCCTTCCCTGACAATCCGTTATTGTCTGGATTTTGAGTTGTACTGGGTATTTATGACTCATGGGTCCTGTCTCTCCAACTTCCAAAGAGTGGGGACCATGCCTCGAATTTCTTCCAGGAGGACTACCAGAGCTGGATTCAGCACCCAACTGTCTTTGCACCCAGCTGTGTGATCTTGGGAAAGGCACTGCTCTCTTCTGAGCTTTCTCCTCTGGAAACTAGAGGTATAAGCCCAGCCTCACAGGAAGCTTGGTAATGCAGATAAAACAGCACCATGTTTGGCACCGAGTAGGTTCTCAGGCAACATCAGCTGAATGGATGGATGGATGGATGGATTCTTGAATTCACTGCACAGGCATGTTTAAATGAGACAGCTTGGGACTCACATGGAGATTCTGTCTCTCAGTTGGGCCATGTGCTCTTGAATTGAGGTGGGCACAGGGCTGGCTCAGAGAAGACCCTACTAGGGAAGCGGGTGTGGCTCAGTGGATAGAGCCCCCGTTTACCATATGGGAGGCCTGGGTTCGCGTCCCGAGGCCTCCTTGTGAGGGCACGCCGGCCTGAGCGGTG
>JAQZBX010017664.1:0-29836 GCA_029593785.1 Cabassous unicinctus | reverse complement strand
ATAATATCCTCCTAAGATTTTAAAACTTTAGTTACATTTATAGGATGCCTTGAAGTGTGATTTTGGAATATTTAAAATTTAAAACTCATCCCATTTACCCTTTTAAGTATCCATTTCTTTTCATTCATTATTAAAAAACAAAATGCCAAGATGTCTCACATTCAAGAAACTTTTCCTTTATAGGATTCCCACTGCATTCACTTCAAACAAGATTACTAAGACTAACATATATTTATTGAATTGTTCTGTAATTATTAATTTTGTGATTTTATGTTTCCATTAATACCTTTACAATTAACAAAAATGTTTTGGGAAATATATTTATGCTACTATTAAATTAATTGGAATTAAATTCATTTTTCTGTGCTTTTGAAGCTCTATTTGTTATTGAGATTAGAGGAGACAAGCTGAAATACTTAAAGCCTATTTAATGGTTAAAAATATTCAAGTATCTTTATCATTGCTAGTTCAAAGCTGACTGTTCAGGTACATTCAACTTGTTAACAAAAACTCTAGGTTTAAATCTGGAAAAAAATTCCAGACAAATGTATATCTATTTTCAGATGAATACCTGTAGACAGATGTTTATACCTTGAAAAACAAACAAATCCAGACTGGAAATAAAGAATTGAAAGTATATTCTTTTGCAGGTGAAAAGATCTCATATATAGAAAATCCTCTGGAATCCACCCAAAGTCTATTGGAATAAATAAACAAGAGTGACAAGATTACAAGATATAAGATCAATAGACAAAAATAATTTCATATCTATGCAGCAACAGTGAACAGAACAAAAAGGAAATTAAGTAAATAATTCCATTTATGACAAATGCCATTTTTGACTCTCAAAAATAATAAAATATTTTAGAAAAAGTTTAGCCAAAAAAGTGCTAATTTATACTCCAAAAACTATAAAACATTAGTGAAATAAATTCAATAGAGAGAGGGTTGGGGGAGGAACCAGATGAACAATGGGGATTGGCGGGTATGTAGTTGAAAGTACAAAGTGCAAGTAAGTGATCATTTTGTCATAAAGTGTGGTATCAGTGGGTGGAGACCTACATAATGAGCAAGAAGGAGTTGCACCCCCATCCTGGGAATGCCAATATGTTCTCAAACAGAGGAATGGGAATCTCTCAAGATCATGGGTGGTTACTAATAAGGGAGGACAAACCAATATGTCAAGACCTCAGTGTTGTTGCAAGTAACTATGAATCTTGTCATCCAAGGAGTCAAGCTGGGTGGTCGCCATGGGACCTGAGGGTTGGGGAGGGAGGAATAGAATAGATGGAACAGGGGGTATTTAGTGGGCAAAAGAAGTGTTCTACATGATCTTGCAATGATGGACACAGCCCATGTAAATATCATCAAAATTTATAAAATTGTATGGTATAAAATGTAAACTATTGACCATGGTTAGTAGCTACACTTCACTATTTGTATATCAGTTATAAGAAATTTACCATCCACATATAAAAAGGTAATAATACAGGAAGGGGGAAAGGAAGAGGATGTTGGGTATGTGGGAGTTCTCTGTATTCTGTATGTGACTATACTGTGACCTAAAACTTCCTTTAAAACAAAATGAAGAAAAGTAAGACACTGGGGAATAAATGGAAGAAAATATCACTGTACATACAGGACAACAGATATTACAGTGATGAAAGGCAAAATGTCAAAAACGTTTTTAAAATATTTTTATTATTTTTTAATATCCCAAGTTGTAAATGTTATTTTACATTTAGTTTTCTTTAAATTTTTATGTATTTTATTCTTTATATTTAAACCTACCATTATTATTTCATTTTCCTATTAATTGTATTTGGCTATTTAATTGACTTCATTTTTGAAGAAGCTTTAGATCACAGAAGAGTTACAACTGGGGCAGGGGAGGATCATTGGTGAGGGGTGTCAGTGATGGGGAATACATGGGAGGAAGTTCACCTGGACATACATATAAGGTATATAAGTGTCTTCAAATGTTCACAGGGCATTGTCACAGTGGGTCGAGATTCACACAATAAGAGAAAGAATATTGAATTCTTATCCTGTAGAGCTCTGTCTTGTTCTCTAATGTAGCAGCAACTGTCCGCCAAGTGCAGTGGCAATGACTGGTGAAGGAGAATGGTCCATTGATGGGCCCTTGATATTGATGACTATGCTTGTAAGCCTTTGCTCTTGAAATTGAAAGTTAACCTAGTGTTGTGGGATGCCTAAAAGTTGCCTCCTGAGAGCAACCTTGTTGCTCAAATTTAGCCTCTCTCTAAGCCAAACTCAGCATATAAATGTATTGCTTTCTGCTCAGTGTTTGGACATGACGTCCAGGGATAAGCCTCCCTGGCACCATGGGATTACTACCAAGCACCAAGTAGCAATGCAACTGGAAACAAACTCAAATAAAATGGGGAAAATGTAAAGGTAACTGAGTTTATATGGCTAAGTGTCTTCATAGTGAGTTGGGAGGTCATCCAAGAGGTAACACTTATGCACATCTCAGCAGGATCTCATAGACTGCCATGTTGGATACTATTTAAAATTGTACGGCTCCTGAGGTCTCTGGAGATACCCAGTTCTTATGGTCAGAGCAGATAGCTCCAGAGTTTGTTGCCTTGGCAGTGAGCCCTACTTTGGAATTTGTGCTCCTGAAAATGACAGATTTGGACTCAGTTATGGCTTCCCTACACATGGCTCATCTGTCCCTTCAATTTGAACCTATACTTGGTGCTGGAGTTAGTAGGTGTACGTCCAAGAGACTTGAATCTTTGGGCTGTCCATGTGCCAGTTGGGATCTAGCCTCAATGGAGTTGCAACACCTATTCTCCAGTTCATTGAATTCACCCAGGACAACTAAGAAGTAGCTGATGATGGACAAACACCATACCAAGGAACCAAGAGAGTCTACAATTGCAGGCAAGACAGTCCCATCCATCGGCTGTAGGGGATCGATGCCCTCTCTCAATTAGAGGTGGAGTGGACATCACCATCCCAGAATCCTCAGGATTGGGGAATGAACTATGGACTAGAGTGAACTTACCTATATTGTGCCTTGGACTTATTGTGATTCTAGCAATGGAAGAAATTACAGCATTGATGTAGAGGCAGTGACCACTGGAGGCCCTGGGGGTAGACGGAGGGAAAGACAGGTGTAAAGCAGGAAATTTTTCTGTACTTGGGAATTGTCCTGAATGGCATTTCAATGACAGATACAGACCATTATATATCTTCCCATAGCCTGCATAATTGTGTCAGAGAGAGTATAAACTACAATGTGACCTATGGCCCATGTTCAATGGCAATGCCCCAGGATGCGTTTATCAATTGCAATGAATGTGCCACACTAATGAAGGAAGGTGTTTATGTAGGCAGGTGTGGGAGGTGTGGGGAGCAGGACATATGGGAATCCCTAAATTTTTTGTGTAACATTTGTGTAATCTAAGTATCTTTAAAAAAATAAAAAATATATTTTAAAAAATAAATTCAATAAAACCTAAATAAATTGATTCTTATCTCAAGTTTATGAGTCTGAGTATTAAATATGGCTAAAATGGCAATTCTTCCAAATTGTTCTACAGATGTGAGCCAATCTTTATCAAAATCCAAGTTAACTTCTATGGCAGTTTGAGACCCTTTGATTATATCAAATTCAGCTGAGGGGATTTTTATTAGATTAGTTGATAAGATCCCTTTAGGGCGTTTGATTGGACAATGTCAGTGAGACTTAACACAGGTTGAGTTTCTGTCCCCTTGCTGGATCTGATATAAACACACAGGTAGACAGACCCAGAAAAAGGGAACTCCCATGTTTGGTTCTGCCATGTGATGCAAAAGACTCCAGCTTTGCCCACTGAGGTCAATTATGGTCAATTGTTTTAATAATACACCAAGAGAATTCAATGAAGTAAGAATTTTCTTTTCAACAAATGGTGCTCAAACAACCGAATATTCACATGCAAAACAAAGAAGTTGGATCCATATTTCTCATCATGTACAAAAACCAACTCAAAATGGAAAAAAACAACTAAATGTCAAAGCTACAACTTGAAAAATCTTTGGAAAAAAAAAAACAAACTTAAACTTGTGACCTTTGTTTAGGCAATGGTTGCTTAGTAGGACAGCAAAAGCTCAATCAAGAAATGAAAAATATATTTGATATAACGAATTGTTTTTAAAAAATTGCTTCAAAAGACACCAACAAGAATGTAAAAAGACCACCCCCACAATGGGAGGAAGTATTTACCAATCATATGTTTGACTCTGGACTTCTATCTAGAATATATAAATTGTGCTTAAAACACAGTAATAAAAATATGGTAGAAAACAGGCCAAACACAGGCTGCCACCTTTCTCTGCAACCCAAAAATAAAATCATGTTCTTGGGACTGTGTAATTCTTGCTCCTAGGATGGAATGATCAATGTGGGTTGACTCCTTTCTTGGGAGTACTCTGAGGTAAAACACATCCCCTAGCACCTAGAAGCCACCTACTGGTTTATCCCTTCTCCCTTTGCCCTGAGCATACATAAACCTTCACTGGAGACAGTATGGCTGAAGTATGTGAGTTTTATGACACCCAAGTAACCCCTGCTGGTATATCTGTTCCTGGCTGGGAAGGCACTATGGAAAGAAGTCTGCATAGAACCTCTCCCTGCATATACTGCACATTGAGACAGGCTGGCCATGGGGGACTAACACCCACTATGGAAGCTGATCCTGCTTTGTTTATATGAGTAAACATTGTTCTATCCAGTACTGGTGTGAGTTGTGCTTTTGTGGTGATCTTGACACCTGCGAAGCACTTAGTAGGTTGGGACCTGAAGACGGCTGCTCCTGGTGGCAGGTACAATTATGCTCTTTGCTACACTCCATGCATTTAGTCCCCTCCTCTGGAAGTGGTAATAGATTTTGCTCTTTCTGACTGAGAGTTTGGAGCAGCAAGCAGTGTTCTGACAAAAAAGAGAAATACCTTAATTTAAAAAAGAGAAAAGGATTGAATGGACATTACCCCAAATAAGATATATAAGTGACCAATAAGCAGATGAAATGATATTTAGCATTATTTGTCATCAGGGAGATGCAAATGAAACTACAATACCACCTCTTATCTCCTAAGATGACAAAAATTATAAACAGAGAAAATAACAAGTGTTGGCAAGGATGCAGAGAAATTGAAACTCACATAGACTTCTAGTAGAAATGTAAACATGTTGGACCACTTTAGAAAACCATCTGGCAGTTCTTCCAATAATTAAACATAAAGGTACTATATGTGCTATTAATTTTACTCCTAGGTATATGCCCAAGAGAAATGAAAACATATGTCCATGTAAAAACTTGTCCACAAATATCCATAGCAACATTAGTAATAGTAATCACAAAATGGAGACAACTCAAATGTCCATCAACTGATTCTAGTGGATAAACAAAAAGTGATATATCCAAACAACAGAATATTATTAGGAAAAAAATGGAGTTTAATACTTGATACCATGTGGTTGAAACCTGACAATATCAGACTAAGTGAACAAAGCCACCATACTTTATGATTCCATTCATATGAATGTCCAGAATGGCAAATCCATAGAGAAAAGAAAGGTGTTTGGTTGTCTAGGTCTGATGGAAGAGGTTGTAGAGTGGCTGCTAATTTGGGTAGGGTTCTTTACAGGGGCAGTAAAAATGTTCTAAAATTGTGGTAATGGTTCACACTGTGAATATATTTTTAAAAATCTTGAATATTACACTACAAATGGGTGAATTGTAAGGTCTTTGAATTACTCCTCTATAAATCCTATAAAAATAGAACTAACAACAAGAAAAAATGTCAATTTATCTATATCTAGACCTGGTATCAAGAGACTAATCTAGATATAATCCACACTGCAAGAGGCAGAAACTATGTTTATTCATATAAATTGGTTGGTCTTTATAAAGGGTATTTATTTCTTTATGATTAGAAAAATACATGAAAATTTAACAACCTCACAAAGATAACCTTGAAAAAGTCCTTGTATTGTTTTTCTTCTAAATCACTTATTTTAAAAAGAAGCTCATAAATATTATGGAATCAATGATGGATTTAATTGCCAAAGAATTCCACAAAGAAGTGAATTTTTAAAATACCAACATTTTCTATGACAATGAAAACTGTATTTTTACTTTGCCTAATCTAGGGTTGACTGATTTCTATTGTTCTGAGTGTTAAACCAATGTTGAGTTATAAAATCTATAAATCGATATATACTTGTGTACTTACCTTTTGTTATATGTACATGTATTATTTCACACATTTTGGGGGGATTTAGAAAGTATAATACAAAATATTTTAATCCTCACCAAGAAGCTTATAAAGGTAAGACTTGCTGTAAATGCCATGCAAACTTCTGCTTATATATTACACAGTGAGAATGGAAAAAAACACCACATGATATTGGGAACTAAAATCATGTGGTAATTCTTCCATTCCCTGAGAGTTCCAGGATGTGCCATTCATATATACTAGAAGTTAGAATAAAACTTCTCCTATTGCTTGATTTTATTTTTTAAATTTTTATTGTGGTAAATATATACAACATAAAATTTCCCATTTTAATAACTTTCAAGTGTACAGTTCAATCGTGTTAATTACATTCACAATGTATCCTGCCATCAACATTTTCCATTACCAAAACTTTTTCATCACACTGAGATTTCTCTGCCTCATAGAATTCCTGTTCAGCTTTCTACTTGTTTACTCATTATCCAGGGAATACTGTAGAATGTGGTACCAATTTGCCATTTCCCTTATCTTCCTCTTCCCCAGTGGTACTTTTCCCCAATTAAGAAATAATATTCAGCTGAATTTGACACTTGGGGTTTGTATTAGCCAGCCAAAGGGGTGCTAATGCAAAATACCAGAAATTGGTTGGTCTTTATAAAGGGTATTTATTTGGGGTAGAAGTCCACAGTTACCAGGCCATAAACCGTAAGTTTCTTCCCTCACCAAAGTCCATTGCCACCTGTTGGAGCAAGACAGCTGCTGACATTTGCCAGGTTTCAGGCTTCTTGGGTTCCTATCTTCCTGGGGCTGTGTTTCTCTATGGGCTTAGCTCCTCTGTTTCCTCCATAAGGTCAGCTGTAGACTAGGAGGCTCTCTAGGCTTTGCTTCTCTCCAGAAGGCTACCTGTAGACTATCAAGCGAATGGTTCATCTCTATCCCGGGGTTTTCTCATGAACAAGCTCCCCTGTCTGCTCACCTTCCTGGGCTCCAACATCAAAACTCCAACTTCAGAACTGCTCCCACTGTCCTTTTCCATGCCCTTTATATTTGTTTCCCCCACCCACCTAGGGTTGAGATCAATGCCCTACTGAAGTGACCCAGTCAACTCCCTAATCATAACTTAATCATGCCCAGATGAACAGATCAGTGTACAAGCATAATCCAATATATATTTTTGGAATTCATAATTACATCAAACTTTCAAATGGCTACAGGCTTATAAAGATTATTGTGTATCATTAAATATTTTCTTGAATCACAGAACACTTTTTATACTAAAGATAATACTTTTTCACATGCATTCTCAAGCTTC
Source organism: Cabassous unicinctus (assembly GCA_029593785.1). NCBI lineage: Eukaryota > Metazoa > Chordata > Mammalia > Cingulata > Chlamyphoridae > Cabassous > Cabassous unicinctus. The sequence continues at coordinate 22,272 of JAQZBX010017664.1, read as the reverse complement.
TACATTAATATTTCCTCTTTTTTTTTATGTCTCTGTCTTGTTTTCAGGAGCTCCTTCAATGACAAGCTATATGGGTGGATGAGAGATATTTATTTTCTTGTAATTTTGGATCCCTGAGTTTTATGTTTACCCCTTTTATCTATCTAAGCACTGTGGAGTCAGATTTTGGATTTTACATGAATCATGGCAACATCCAGTATATTTCACATTGTTGGGGTTGTCTTTCCAAAATTATTTTATATGAATGACACTCTAAAATTACATCATGTCCAGCCTTCACAACTGCATGTGGTGCTTCTGCCTTTCCCCATTGAACCATTTAGGAATGATTTCCAATGTATATAATGGACCATCCAACAAATAATGGCTCAAGGAAAAGAATTTTATGTATTTTTTTAAAAGTCTAATATTGGGACTAGTGGGGCAGATGGCTTTAATTATTTCAGTAGCTCAGAGTTAGTATATTATCCATTATCTTGACCTTAAATTATTGTCCTAAATAATTGAAACTCACAGGACAGCATTCAAAATCTAAGAAGCAGAAAGTTATGTGAAGAAATATTCTCCTCACACACCACTCATTTTTTAGGAAGTAATACCTATCTTGGGAAAGCCCTAGTAGATCTTCCCCTACATATCATTGACAACAACTGTGTGTGTGTGTGTGTGTGTGTTGTTTTATTTTGTTTTGTTTTGTTTGGCATTCTGTTTCTCCTCACTCTTCATTCCTAAATGGTGACTGAACTTCGCAGGAAAGAAATATTTTCTTAAAATAGGAGCTTCCTTTTTAAAATTTCTTTTTCAGTATGTTCCTGATGATGTAATGCTAATTTCTGCCCCCACTCTCAAATTTATTATAAAGATGCCCAGACTATGTCCTGCATTCACTGCGTGATAGCTTTCCATTTTTTGGTTTAAGCAAGTCAGTCATGCAAACCATATACTGGTTTGTTTATCATTCCAACTCAACTTATTAATTCATTAAGTATATTTTTTATTGAATTCATTTTCTATGACAGAAACTATTCTAGCTATTCACTATTTTATTACTCACCCTGATATTTCTTCATTTTGAATCTGACACCTGTCAGAGTGGAGTTTTATTGTCTGCCATATCTAGGGTGGTATCAGTGAAGCAAAAAAAAAAAATGAGTATAAGAGGTGATTAGGGCAATTGTAAAGAGCATGAAATCTGAAGCTAGACCTCCTGTGTTTGAAGCCTGGTTCTAAATTCTAACACCTGTATGGACTTGGAAAATTTACTTATCCTCACTGAGTCTCCGTTTTATCTTCTGAAAAATGGATATATTAGAAGATTCTATCTCCCAGAGCTGTCCTGATGATTGCATTAATTAAGACACAAAGAATTATGATATGATAATTAAAATGTCTCTAATAGAATATTTAATCAGAGTGAGATATTCTTATTACCTGGTATCCTTATGACCATGCAAAAGATGCCTTTTAACCAGTCCAATACTTTGGTACTATTTGCCCTCAACTGACAATATTTCATGCCCTTTCTCTTTTGTTCTGATAAAGTGTATTGATTCAATTTCATTAGATACACAGGGAAATTTATTTCATGATTGTGAACTAAGCAAATATTATAGACTTTATTAGCTTTAATAAATCCTAGGAATATTAAAATAATAAATATAAACAAATACTGGAAAATTTGGGGAGTAACATGAATGAAACTGTATTTCCAAAGCTGATAACTCTCCCATTGCCATATATTATAGTTTATTGGCTTTAGAATATGGCATAATGAAAACCATAGCATTATTTCCTTTTCATCTCATAGTAGGCTAATCAAACATTGAAAGTCAATGAAAATATAGTGCATAATAAATATTCACCTACATTGAGAAAAGTTAACTCAATGCCAAAGAGAAAACAAACATAATTTTCTTCATTGCATTGTCTTCTTATCCAATGATCCAAAACATTTGGAACATAATTTTTAAACTGGTTTTCAGAGTAACAAAGACATATAATAGTTCATGAATAATTATTTTTAAAATTTTAATTTAATTTATTTTGGATTTTAATATTTTGTTGTTTATTGTTGGGTCAACACTCACTGAAATAACATCCCATGACAAGATGAACACATTCATATTCCATAGAAGCATGCCCCAGGTGCACCCTTTTTCACACATCCTTCCACCAACAAGGCACTATACCAATGACCCTTTTCTGCAATATTTGCCAGAAGAATATCCCCACAATTGTATTTTCAACCACAGACCTCCAACTCCCCAGGGTTCACCTGTTCTTTCTTCCAGCCCTCACCCCAGTTCTATGAATAGTCCAAACCACCCCTCCAACCCTACCCACCCTCACACTCCAGCACCATGGACCCCGCTCACATCCTTGTACCACTGAGAACCTCATCTACTGCCAAACGACCCCTTCCACCTTATCATAGGTTCTGCCCAGATTTAACATTGGTTCACCACTCTCTACTCTTTTTCTTTCTACTGATACCACATTATTAAACAGGAATAATGAGGTGGGGGAAAAGTTAAAACCAGAGGCCTTCTATGGACTGTCATCAAGGAAGTTACCTTAAATTCCTGTATCTACTGATGTAAGCATAATGGGATGATTACCAAAAACAGATCTGAGCTGATCCTGTGGATTGATTAATTACAAAGTATGTTGTGTTAACAGACTCATAGACTCATGTGAAATAAAGACACTGATGATGAAAGAGTGGAGCTCAAGGCTTGGATTAGGAGCATTTGAGTTAATTCAGAGGCACTGAGACTCCTTGTAAGCAGAATTGAGTCAAAACCTAATACACTGTCTCCATATAAATGATATAATTTCTTCCATTTCTAGAAGTACAATAAGTCTATAGTAGAATACCAGTAAGTCCACTGTAGTCTTATTTTATTCCCCAATCCTGAGGATTCTGGGATGGTGATGCTCACTCCACCTCTAACTGAGAGGAGACTTTGATCCCATATGGCTGATGGATGGAAATCTCTTGCTTGCGGTTGTAGACTCTCTCGGTTCCTTGGTATAGAGGTTGTCTAGCCTCACCTCTTTGTTAGTTGTCCTAGGTGAGTCCAATGAACTGGAGAGTAGGTGTTACAACTCCGCAGGGTGCTGAAGGCAGGGAAAATGAAAAAGAGGTGTAATATGGGGACACTTTCGGTTCTTGAAATTGTCCTGAATGACATTGCAATGACAGACCATTATATATCCTGCCATTACCTACAGAATTCAATGGGAAAGAGTGCTAACTACAATGTAAACTACAATCCATGCTTAATGGCAATGCTCCAAAATGTGTTCATCAATTGCAATGAGTGTACCACACTAATGAAAGAAGTTGTTAATGTGGGGAATAGTGGGAGGTGTTGAGAGTGGGGCATATGGGAATTTCTTATTTTTTTATGTAACATTTTATGTAATCTAAGTATCTATTAGAAAAAAAAACATTAAAAAAGCCTAATACACCTCTGGAAAGATTATGAAAGCTAAAACAGATAGAAAGGGCTTGCATGAAAACACACACTCACACACACACATGCACACTGGGACACTGCAAAATTCATTCCAATAGGGGAGGAAAACATCAGAATCCTTGCAACAACCCTTCTGTATCTAAAGCTCTTCGTAAATCTCCCTCAGTGAAACAATTCTCCTTGCTTGCTTTTTTGTTCTATAGGTTCCTGCTTTAGTTTCCTGGCTGCTTAAACAAATACCATACAAAGCGTTGGTTTAACTAATGGGAATGGTTTTGAGGCTAGGAGAAGTTCAAACTGAAGGCCTTAGCAAGGAGAGGCTTTCCTCCCAAAGACTGTGGCATTTTGGGGCTGGCTGCATAAGATCCTTGGTCCTTAGCTCTTCTGTCACATGAAAATGTAAATGGTGATGTGTTTACTTTTCTCCTTTGGGTTCCCTTTACTTTCACTTTTGTGTGTGTGGCTTTCTTTACCTCTGTCTGAAATTCATTCTGCTTAAAAAGAACCCATGTTGAGTTATACCTTAACTGAAGTAACATCTTCCAGAGATATTATTTACAATGGGTCTACACCCACCAGAATGCAGATCAAGACCAAGAACATGTCCAAACTGGAATACACAATTCAGTACACCACATCCCCCAATGCATTCTATTATAATTTAATATTTACTTAATTATGTGTTCATAATCCATCTCTCACCCAAAAGGGGAGCAACTATTCTTGATGTTTTGTTCATTAATTTATTTACAGCATTTCAAAGAGTGACTAATACATAGAGAGTAAACTATCAATATGTATTGGACTTATTTGAGCTTCCTATCCCCTCTGTGTGTATAGAATTAAAATCTATAATCCAATTTATAGGATTTAGAGTATACAAAAAACTTTAAGGTAATATATTACATAATTTTTCCCAAGCCTTATGTAAGGAGTATTTTACATCTTTGTTTCTCAAGCTATAGATCAAGGGATTCAACATAGGGATAACCACAGTGTAAAATATGGAAGCCACTTTATCGGTGTCAAAGGAATGACTGAACTCTGGCTGCACATACATAAATATTAAAGTCCCATAGAATACTATGACAACTCTCAAGTGGGATCCACAGTTGGAGAAGGCCTTGTGTCTGCCCTCAGCAGAATGCATCCTGAGAATGGCTGCAAGAATGAGTAGGTATGACACAAGAACTATTGAAAGAGATGAAATAAAATGGAAAGCTGCTAAGATGAGAATTATCAATTTAATTTCTTGCATCTTAGAACAGAGCAGAGATAACAAGGGCAGACTGTCACAGAAGAAATAACTGATGAAATTGTAGCCACAGAAGGATAAATTAAAAATCTTTATGGTGACCAGAAGGGAAACAAATGTGCTGTAGACATAGGGGATTGCCACCAGCATGCGGCATAATCTTTGTGACATGATGGCTGAGTAGAGCAGTGGGTTACAGATGGTGACATAGCGCTCGTAGGACATTGCTAACAGAATAAAAATTTCACTAACGGTGAACACAAGAAAGCAATCTAGCTGTGTGACACAAAAATGATAGGAGATTGTGTTTTCATCCACAATAAAGTTTACTAGCATTTTGGGTCCCACAGTAGTTGAATAACCAAGATCGGTGAGAGCCAAGTGTCTGAGGGAAAAAGCGCATGGGGCTTTGTAGCCTGGAGTCCGTTTTGGTGAGGACAATCATGCCTAAGTTGCCCACCACGGAGATCATGTAGATGATGAGGAACAGCCCAAAGAACAGAGCCTGCAGCTCGGGGCAGTCTGTGATTCCAGTCAGAACGAATTCCTTCAGCATTGTTAGACTGTGTTTTCCCATCAACGTTTATCAATAAACCTATTCTGGACAGAGATAACATAATTATCAATAGTTTCCATGTAGTGTATCTGGGCATTTTCATTATAACTGATGTATGAAAATTTGTTTGTAACAAATCAGGTACACTTTGTCATGGAAGAACCTTAGATAATATGTGGAAATTTGAGCAAATTGGGAGAAAGTGAGGTCACTGGCATTGCCTATATATAGAGATGTCTCAGAAAAATTCTCTTAAATAAGAGATCCTTACATTAAAGAAAAATATTTTAAAATAACTATATTCATGGACATTTTATTTTAAATTTGTCTGAAAACTAATGCCAGTAGGATTCCTCTGTATAAATACATGATGCAAATAAACACAAGAATAATCAATGAAAATTTATATGCATATCCCTAATGAGCTAGAAGTTGAAAAAAAATACCAGAGTAGGATAAGGACGACAGGTTATGGTGAGCGAATTAGTGGTTTAAGATTTGTGAATACCAATATTTACGTTGGGAAACAAAATAAAACAAAGAGGAAAGATCCTGATAAAAATGAAAATAGCAGTGCCAGCAGTTTGAGTGGACTCCAAGCATGTAAATAAAAGTGATTATAGGAAATTCACATTTATCACATCTGAAACATTGCTGATAAGTTTGTGAATTTATCATATCTTACCCTGTCCTATGCACACAATTTTCTAATGTCAGTAATACTGAGCTATCAGTAGATATTATAATTAGAACAATAATTATCAGTGAATGCAATAAAAACCATTTTAAAAAATCTTGTTTAGTTTCGATGATGAAAGGCCAAATAAAAAATTACTGTGGTAAATACTAATTTTCTGTAATGTAAACACGATAGAAGAGCTTCCTCCCACCAACTTTGGAGTTCTATACAAAGTTCAAATTACTTTATCATAGGTTCCTCTTTGTTGTATACCCAATTCTTAAATTTGAATGTACATTTAGTATTCAGTAAATATTAAATTATTTTTGAGAAGAATATAGAAGAGACACTAAATGACAAATGAATGCTGGTGGGCTCATAATCCTGTGATAAATTTTTTATTCGTGTATCTTAGTTAGGCTTCCTTTATTCTTAGTTTTTTCTTTCAACACTCATAATTATTTAATAAAACTCAAATATTGCATAAACAATAAAATTTATGATCTTTCAAAGATGCTTTAGAGAATTTAGCCTGTCAATCATGTGAAGATAATTGAAAAATTAACATGAAGAGGAAAAAAGAGAATGATCCTATTCTGCTAAGTCACTTGTGCAGTAGAATAAGCTTGGCAATGAATCAGAATTCCTAATATTGCGTTATGACTTTGTAAAAGAATAAAAGTTGAAAATGTCACTGAAATATTGTAGATATTGGTAAAATATTGCATCACAAGAACTTATCTATTTACCTGTAATAAAGCCTCCGTCTTGACGCCTTCTTTTGCTTTTTAACATGGCAGAGTGAGAATAACATATAGAGATTTTTCACCATGAGACTCTCCCTGAGGAGATTCTAAGCAATTTGGAATAATCTGTTATGCATTTGAAAGCATAATAAAATGCCTAGATGGTGTCTATCAATTGTCCAGGACAATTGAAATTCACCAGGAGCAAGTATTCACTTATTTATTTATGTTTGTTTATTCATTTATTCACTCATTTAATACATTCCTACTTTTTAATGTTTGGTTAACTTTACATTTTAACACACTGAGATCTGGATTAAAACATTGTATCTGTAAAATAGGCCTCAGTATTCCAACATTTCTACAGTGCTCTCCTTAAATGGAGAAGATTTAATACTGATCTATTGAATTATTTAAAAGATTTAAATGGATTAAAAAATTAAGTTGTTAAATTTGTTTTCTTTTGGTTGTTTTGGTTTTGTTCTTGTTCTCTTTTATTTTATTTTTTTACTCTCAGACAGTAATTTGTTACTCCTACTTTTCATTTTATAGTGAATTGCCAACCTCTGTCTCCTTAAGACTTCACTTTTGTTGTATTTTCTTTTTTACATTTCAAAATTTCATGATTTTTTCCATTCTGTCCAAACTACTGACAATTCTTCTTTACCACTTTGAAAAATATTCTACTGTGTTTGGTATATATCCTACATTTTCAACATATTCTTGCAAAACTATAATATTAAGGAATAAATATTTTACTATATATTATGTTTAATTTATGTGTTTCCATGATTATATTATGATGTCCAGTTGTTTGATCAAACATTGACATAGATATTTCTGGTAGGTATTTCATAGATATGATTTGTATCTATAATCAGTTGATTTTAAGTAAAGGAGATGACCCTCATAATGTGTGAAGGCCTCATCCAATTAGTTTGAGAACTTAAGAGCAAGAACTGAAGGTTCAAAGAAATGATTCTGCCTCAAGATTTCAACATTTTTCGGCTGGAAGTTCCAAACTGTTGTCCTCCTTTATGGAATTCAGACTTGCCAACCTCCACTATCACATGTGAAAATTCTGTAAACTACTACCTACCTGCCTGCCTACCTACCTACCTACCTAATTAACTAACTGAATGAATAAAGTCTCCTGTTGCTTTTGTTTCTGTAGAGAGCTTTAATATGCTATGCGTTTTTAAATGATTTTTTGAAGTATTTCATTCATACCTGAACATTCATAAACTATAAGTGTTCAGTAAACATCGTGATCTTACAAAACAAATCTGCATAACATCATACAGGGCTCCCACACATCACCCCCCCCACCAACACCCTGCATTGTTGTGAAACTTTTGTTAATAAATCATGAAAGAGCATTGTCAAAGTAATACTACTAACTATAGTCTGTATATTCCTCCCCTATATATTTTTTTAAGGATTTATTTATTTATTAACTTTTATCCATTTTAAACTCCCCCTCCCCCATTTTTGGTGTTTCTGTATCCATTTGCTGGGCAACCGTCTGTGTCTGTTTCCTGCCCTCTCTTCTCATTCTTCTCCTCCTGTTTTCACTGGGATTCAATGCTCAGAATCTCTGATGTGGGAGCCCTCGAGGCATCCTACCGCCGGTGCCACCTTAGTTCCTGTTTTTTTGGTGCGTATTGTCTTGGCTCTCCCTTGTGTCACTCTCCTGTTACATCATTATCCTGCTGCATGGCTCGCGGGGCCTGGAGGCTCACCCACTCACGGGGCCTGGTGGTGCACCTGCACACGTGGCCTGGTGGCCCACGTGCCTTCTATATTTTTCTTTTCTTTATTTTCACCGGGAGGTCCTGGGGATTGAACCCAGGTCCCTTCATATGGGAGACAGATGCCCAACCCCCTGACCCACATCCGTCCCCCTACTATATCTCTCAAGATTGACCAAAGATAACCAAAATTACAGTGTTTTCCCATACAGGATATTCATATAATAAATCAGGCTTAGTTTATCACCAGCATTCTAAAAACCAGACCTAGGGAGAAAAACTAGGTCTGGGGACACATGCATGGTTTCTAATATAGCGAATGCTTAGCCTACCCTGATTATCATAAAATCAGGACAGCAAAAATATTTGCATTGCTATGCATTTCTAAATGACAGACATCTGGAAGAACAGAGTATCAGCAAGATCTGGATAAGGAGTTTTTCAAGCTAAAGCAGATGCATGGTAAAGCAGACCTGAATACATTCCCTAACTTCATATTTGAAGTTCCTAAATTTGAAGCTGTTGAAAAACCCCAGTCTTGAAGAAATAATGTAAAATCATTTCAGTAATTTGTCATGGATTAGTTTTACACCTAATTAGTAACATCAAAATAAACTTCTATTCCACACACACACACACACAAAATACACTATGCATGTGCATTATTTTGCTGTAATTCTTAATTTTGCATTTTAAGTCATTTTAAGTATTACTTTTGGTTCCATATTGTGATTTTTTTTTGCTTCTTCCTCAATATGGTCTATAATATATATCAAACAGATTTCACTCATCTATTTTTTTTATTGGGAGATACTTTTGGCTTCAATTCTCAGCTATCAACACCACTGTAATGTAGAGCTTTAATGAACAGCTTTGACCTTGTCCCCTTAAAATTCTGTGTACAAAATTCCCTGTTATATATATATTACATATCTACATCTGTGGGTGCTTGTTTGTGTGTGTATATAGAGAGACAGAGATAGAGATAGATGAGATAGAAATAGAGATAGAGATAGATAGAAATAGATATAGACACAGAAACAGAGACAGAGATAGAAATAGAGATAGAGATAGAGATAGAGAAAAACAGATTATAGATATAGATACAAGTGGAGAAACACATAAACAGCCACCTACACCATATGCATATAAATATGCATATATATGTATATTTGCATAAGTATGTATTTATGTATATGTATAAATATTTATACACACATCAGTAGTGACATACGTTGGTAAAAGGATATGCAATATGGCAATTAATTTTGTTAACTATTTCAGATTGATGGTACCAATAGAGTCTTCCAACAGTAAATATATGAGGTTTTCTGATTCTTCACATCCAAGAAAAGAATATGTATTACGTCCTTCCTGTTAAATGGGATTTTATGATAAGTTATTTAGCTTTCATCTACATTACAATATTGCTTCTCTTTACTTTCCATACGACCGTTGGTTACCATTTTATATATGTATTAAGGATACATTTGTTTCTTTTGTCATTTTTTCCCTTGTTTTTGGTTGAATGCCTTGATATATTTAGTAATTGAAAAATACCACCTCTATGAGGTATGATTAAAAATAATAAATTTCACATATCTAAATCTTAAGACTTAATCAATTTGGTCATATTTGCACACCTGTAAAACCATCAAATCAATCACAATAATGAAAATATATATCACCTCCAAAGTTTCTTAGTGTGACTGCTAACTACCTCCTTTTTACCACTTCCTGCTACATGCAGCCCAGAAACTAAGATAATATGGATATACTACAGTTTGTTTAATGATTTGCTCCTTGAAGGACTTATGAAGTGTTTACAGCTTTTAGCTATTATAAAAAAATCTTCTATGAACATTCACTTAAACTTTAGCATAAAAACATCTGTTATTTATCTGTGATTAATGCCCAAGAGTGCAATTGATGGATTGGTTTAATTTTGATGAAGACAAATTTATCAATTTGTGCTTTTATGGATTGTTCTTTTGACATTATGTCTATGTACTCTTTCCCTATCACTAGATCCTGAAATTTTCATTTTCTTCTATGTTTTTGTCTAAAAGTCTTACATCTTAACATTTTTCATTGAAGTCATGACCCTTTTGAGTTAGCTTTTGTACAAGCTTCAATAAAGGTGTTTTGTTTTGTTCATTTTATCCTGTGTGCACACCTCTTGCTAAGTTTGCTCTTTAGTTCTAGTAATTTTTTGTTCATTCCATTGTATTTTCTACTTACAGAATCATTACACTTTTAATAAAAAATAACTTCTGTTTTATCTGGATACTTTCTACTCTATTTTTCTTGCCTTAGTGTGGTTTTACTACAAACTCAAATACAATGTCAAATAGAATTGGTAAGAGCAGACCTACTTGTTTTGTCCTAATCTTAGTGTAAATGTTTTCAATCATTACTATTATGTATGATGTTAGATGTAGGTTTTTCATGAATGTCTCTTATCAGTTTGAGTTAATTCTATTTTAATACTTGTAGGGACATAGTTTTTTTTTTTCTAATCACCAAAAGATATTAGAACTTTTAAAATGTTTTTCTGCATCTATTAATATGTCATGTGTTTTTTCTCTTTTAGTTTGTTAGTGCAGTGAATGATAATAATTGAATTTGAATATTAAACCTACTGCACATTCCTGTTGTATTATTGTTTTTACATATTGCTAAATTCAATTTGCTAAAATTATGTTTAGAATTTTCACAAAATTTCATGGCTTATACTTCTCTGTTGTTGTGTTGTAATGTCTTTGTCTGCTTTTAATGCCATGGTAAAGCTCTCCTCATAAAAAGAGTTAGGAAATATACCCTCTTCTTCATTATTCTGGAAAAGTTTGTTTAGAATTGTTTTTGTTTATTTTATTTTATTTTTTGCCCTAATTGTATAGTAGAATTCCCCAATCAAGACACCTGGACCTGAATTTTGAATGTTTGGAGGTTTATTTTTAATAAAACATTAAATTTATTATCCTCTTTGTCCATCAATTATTTCTATGGGTTCTTAATCTCCATATACATGGAAATATATCATACTTTTCTTTTTATGGTGGTTATTGAAAACATAGATTGTCTTTTTCCTTAGACACCAGCATTGTGTCTAAAATTATATTTTATTTTTTCTTATTCAAAGTTTTTATTCAATTTTCAAACTCATTTCCATATAATATATTAGATTATATTAACCTCTAAGATACTTTACCAAAAATAGCATTTATATACCAATTAATGATTTTCTTATTTTTATTTTCTATGAAAAAATCATTAGCATTTTCTGATAAAATTTGTTTTTCTACTTAAAAAGGAAATAGTGACTTTTTAAATGAGCTAAATGAATCCTTATAATTTTTATATTTCAAAATACTTATTTTTTATTTTTAAAACAGATTTATTGAGATATAATTCATATACAATACAATTTAACCATTTAAAGTGTGCTCTTCAATGGTTTTTAGTTGATTCACAGATATTTGCAACCATCACTGCTATCAGTTTTGGAGCATTTTCATCATCTCAAAAGAAAGCTATGCCCTTTAGCTATCACCCCTCTGACTTCCCCTCAACACCCAGCCAACCCTAAGCAACCACTAATCTACTTTCTCTCTCTTTAGATTTCCCTATTCTGTACTTTTACATGAAAGGAATCATATATTAATAGTACGTAGGCTTTTGTAAATGGCTTCTTAGCATAGTATTTTCAAGGTCCATCTAGATATTGTTTACTCATTTGTCTGTCAATGGCCATGTGGGTTGGGCCCATCTTTTGACTATTATAAATAATGTTGCTCTAAACATTTGTGAAAAAGGTTTTGCATGACATATATTTCCATTTCTCTCGGGTATGTACTTCGAAGTGGAATTGCTGAATTATATAATTCTATGTTGATCATTTCATGAACTACTAGATTGTTTTGCAAAGCAGCTGCACTATTTTACATTCCCACCATCAGTGTATGAGGATTCCAATTTCTCCATATCCTTGTACTTATCTGATTTTATTTAATTATTATTTTGGTTGTTAGAAAAGTTATAGGTTGTATTAGTCAGTCAAAGGTGTGCTGATACCAGAAATATTTTGGCTTTTATAAAGGTTGTTTATTTGGTTTAGATGCTCACAGTTACAAGGCCCTAAAGAGTCCAACTCAAGGTACCATAAGAGATACTTCCTCACCCAATGTCTGTTGCCACATGCTGAAGCAAGATGGCTGGGCAATGTCTGCGAGGGTTTTGCCTTCCTCTCTCTCTTAAGGCTTCTTGGTCCCAACTCCTTTCAATCTCAGCTGTAGGTTGTATGGCTCATTTCTTTCTGGGCTCTACTGCTCTGGTCTCTTCACCAGATCAGCTGTAAGCTATCAGATGAATGGCTCACCTGTCTTCCCAGAGCCACAGGATTCTCTTCTGTTGTCAGGATGCGGCGCAAAGGAAGAGTCAGACAAGTTGATGCATATGAAGCAGAGGGCTGCAGCTCACTCAGGCAAAAAAAGCCCTGAGATCACTGTGACCCTCTCTTTTATTCAGCTTGCAACAGTGCATAAAATCTGCCCCCCAACCTTGCTCTCCCACTATGTTTCTCTCACTACAGCAAGAACACTGCCTTCTCTGGCAGTCTACCAAGGGGCATAAGTATAAACATTGTTTCTAGCCCTAAATACCTTAGTTTATCTAATATCTCAGCTTGGTGCGTGAGAGTGCTACCTGTTTGTGAGTTCCCAGATAATCTTTCTTGGGAATTCAGACAATAACATCTGTGTGGTGAGTTCATTTCACTCTGCCTCCTCCCACTCATATCTGCAGTATGCAGTGTCTTTGGAGACATTCACTAATGTGTCTCTGCCAGCAAGCATGCTTGTTGAATGCTTAACCCTTTATGCTCTGACTCTCAGCATCTTCTCCAACACTCTTCCATATCTATGGAGCTCCCTCTATTCCTCTGTGTATCTCTTTCCCTGTCTTCTTGATTGAGTATCTATTTATATAGCTCACAAATAGGGTGGGAACTCAAACTGATTCATCCTAATGATGTGGTCAAATCCAAGGCCTAATCTTAACATAATTTAATCAAAGGCATCTGAGCTGAATCTAATATAATCAAAAGGTGTCATGCCCAGAGGAACAGACCAGTTTACAAACATAATCAAATATCTGTTTTTTGAAATTCATAAATAATGTCAAACTGCTACATAGGTTAACAGAAATATCATGCATAAAATATATAAAATACAGAGTGCCCATCTACCACCTTATTGTTAACAACATGCATTAGTATGAAATGTTTGTTATAATTCATGAAGGAACATTTTTATAATTCTACTGTTTGGTATAGTCCATAGTTTAAAAGAGTCCACTGTGTTGCACAATCCAATATTTTTTATCTAATTTTTATAATAGTAATGTATACACAACCTATAAGTTGCCCTTTTAGCCATATTCACATATATTATTTAGTGCTGCTAATTACATTCACAGTCTTGTTATACCATCACCACCACCCATTACCAATGTTTTATAATCAACCCAAATAGAAATTCTATACAATTAAAGCTTTTACTACACATTCCTACCCCCAATCCAGCTCCTGGTTACTTATCTTCTTCATTCTGACTGTATGAGTTTGCCTTTCTAATTATTTAATATAAATGAGATGATACAATATTTGTACTTTTGTGTTGTGTTTTGCTTCTTTCAGTCAAGATGATGTCTTCAAGGTTCATCTATGTTGTCACATGAATAAGAACTTCATTCTTTTTTAATGCTGAATAATATTCCATTGTATTCATATACCACATTTTGTTTATTCATTCATTGGTTAATGGAAACAGAGGTTGATTCCATCTTTTGGCAGTTGTTTATAATACTGCTATGAACTTCAGTGTGCAAATATCTGTTTGAGTCCCTGTTTTCAATTCTTTGGGGGGGTATATAACAAGTAGTGGTATTGCTGGGTCATCTATTAATTTTATGTTTAGCTTTCTGAGAAGCTGCCAAAATGTCTTCCATAACAGCTGCACAATTTTGCATTCCCACCAGCAATGAATGAGTGTTCCTATTTCACCACATTCCAACACTTGAAATTTTCTGTTTTGTTAGAAGTAGCCATTCTAGTGGGTATGAAATGGTGTATCATTGTGGTTTTGACTTGTATTTCCCTAGCAGCTAATGATGTTGATCATATTTTCATGTGCTTTTTAGCCATTTATATATCCTTTTTGGAGAAATGTCTCTTCAAGTCTTTTACCCACTTTTAATTGGGCTGTTTGTCTTTTTATTGTTAACTTGTAGTATTTCTTTATATATTCAGAATACTAAGCCCTTACCTGATATGTGGTTTCCAAATATGTTTTCCCATTGTTTAGGTTATCTTTTCACTTTCATGCTTAAGTCCTTTGATATACAAAAGTTTTTAATTTTGCTGAGGTCCCATTTATCTGTTTTTTCCTTTGTTGCTCAGATCCTGAAGATGTTTCACTACATTTCCTTCTAGAAATTTTATAATTGTTGTTCCTGTATTTAGGGTGTTGACCCATTTTTAGTTAATTTTTTTTATATGGGATGAATTGGAGGTCATCCTTCATTCTTTTGTGCATGGATATCTTTTTCTTCCAGGACCATTTGTTGAAGAGATTTTCTTTCCCAATTGAATGGACTTGCCAGCTTTGAGAAAAATCAATTGACCAGAGATGTGAGGGTCTATCTGTGAAATTTCAAGTGTATTGCATTGGTCTATAAATCTATTTTTGTGTCAGTGCCATGTTGTTTTGAACACTATGACTTTATGATAAGTTTTTATGTCAGGAAGTGTGAATCTTCCACCTCCATTCTTCTTTTTCAAGAATGGTTTGTCTATTAAAAACTGCTTATCCTTCCAAATAAATTTGATGATTGTTTTTTCCCTTTCTTCAAAGAAGGTTGTGGGGATTTTGATTGGGATTACACTAGATCTGTAAATCATATTGGGTAAATTTGACATTTTAACAATATTTAGTCTTCCAACCCATGAGCATGAAATGTCTCTCCATTATATTTGATCTTCTTTCATCTACTTTAGCAAAGTTTCGCACATTCTTGGTTACATTTATTCCTGGATATTTGAATCTTTTAGGTGCTATTGTAAATGGATTTTTTCTCTGATTTTCAGATTTTCAGATTTCCCAATGCAATCAAACAATGGATCCTAATCAAAATATATTGCACACAAATATGAACTAGTTTTAAGAAAAGTCAGCCTTATGAAAGAGGGAGAAACCCAATTCATAATGAAACAGATATTTACACTTGGAAGTTTCTATCATTGACTTCAAAAATTTTTGTTAATTGGTGTATCATCTGGTATTCACAAAATTGATTGATTTAGACAAAATCAGCTGCTGAGTGGAATCTGTAGATTGCTGATTAAAAAGTATGTTGAGCTAACACATTCCCCAGGGCTCAATTTCAATGTAAAGGCACTGATGAGAAGAGAGTGGGCCCCATGATTTGGAATAGGGATATTTTGTGAAAATTCAGATGACTGAGTACTTCAAATCATCACACCTCCCTAAGCCTCCTTAAAATCACAATAGATTCCAACTCCAAGACACCCCAGAGAAGAGAAGAAAGGTTAAAAAATTAACAAAGGGTTTGCACAAACACATACATGTCCATACACATGCAAGGGCACTGCAACGTTTATTCTAAAGTGAGTTAATAGGTGAGTAAAATATAGAGTCTTTGTAACTCCCTCAGTATACCTAATATTGTTCTCCACTTCCACTCAGCATATTTGCTCTCTTTGATGCATTTTTTTTTTGTTTATAGACTCCTACAGCAGTCTATTTTATCATACAGTTTATTATATTTACAAGCCATTTGTCCCTGTCAAGGAAGACAGTTATTTTAACTGCTTTGTTCATTAATTTATTTAGAGCATTTAGAAGAGTGGCTTGTACATAGAAGGCAATCTCTAAACCTGTATTAAATTAATGATTGCTAGCACATCTGCAGGCATACAGAACAAGGCTTAAAGTCCCTAACCTAATTGATAGGTACCATATTCTACAGGGAACTTTAAGAAAAGATATTGCATTCAGCATAGGGATAACCAGCGTGTAAAATATCTTTATTGGTGTCATTGGAATGACTAGCCTGGGGCTGCACATACATAAATACTTAAGTCCCATAGAACACTACTACCACTGTTAGATGGGATCCACAGGTGGAGAAGACCTTGTGTCTGCCCTCAGGGGAGTTCATTCTTCGAATGGCTCCAATAATGAGCAAATAAAACACAAGTACTATAAGGAGGGATGATATCAAATTAAAAACTGATAATATCTGAATTATCAAATCAATTTCTTGCATGTTTGAGCAGAGTAGGGATAACAAGGGGAGACTCTCACGGTAGAAATGATGGACTACATTGTAGCTACAGAAGGATAAATAAAAATCTTGATGGTGGTGAGAAGGGAAATAAAGGTACTGTAGAGTTAAGGGTTTGCCACCAGAACCCACCATACCCTTTGTGATATGATGGTAGGGTAGAGTAGTGGGTTACAGATGGCTACATAGCAGTCATAGGCCATTGCTGACAGAATGAAAGTTAACTAATGATGAACATGATGAAAAACACTAGCTGTGTGGCACAAAAATGATAGGAGATTGTATTTTCATCTACAACAAAATTTACGAGCATTTTGAGTCCCACAGTATTTGAATAACCAAGATCGATGAGAGCCAGGTGTCTGAGGAAAAAGTACATGGGTGTTTGTATTCTGGAATCCATCTTGGTGAGGGTGATCATGCCCAAGTTGCCCACCACCGAGATCATGTAGATGATGAGGAACAGCCCAAAGACTGGAGCCTGCAGCTCAGGGCGGTCTGTGATTCTCATCAGAATGAATTCCTTTGACAAGGTTAGATTGTGTTTGTCCATCAGCATCTATCAGGAAACCTATTCTGGATGGAGACATCAACATAATATCTCTCATGTAGTATCACATAGGAGATATTTTTGTATACAAAACAGTATAAATAAGTAAATTCAAAATTTCCAACTTTGAAATATTTAAATATAAACTCAGTCCTCACAAATAAAACATACATATACAGAGATAGAAACAGAAGAGACAGAGATGGGTAGAGAAGATAAAGTGAGACAGAGAAAAATTTATGTATGATTATAATAAATTATTTTTTTATTTATGTAATGACAATTACATGATGATATTTATGGAATTACAATTAAATAATATGGTATAACGAACTTATTAACTATAGAATAAAAATTTAATAAACAAATTCCAAAAATGTTTTGGAAACATTTAGAACCCATTGATACTACAAAGTCTTGTGAAAGATGGTAAAGTTTGAAACAATTAATACACACAATAGGTATATGACAGGTGTATGGATAAGATCAGGAAACTCACATATCATAGTCGGGATCATTTATCTTTAAATAGGGAAACATCCATGAGATATAAAATAGAGAGATAGAGAGATAAAGTCTCTGTATACCACCATTTGTTCCAAATAAAAAGGGGAGCTTTGGGAATATGATGGTTGTATTTAAATCTCCTTAATCACTTCTGAAAAATGAATATTTCTTGCAGGGTTGTTGGGGAAGATGAGTGAGAATTATTAAAACATGTTTCAAAGTGTGTGTGGTATCTGCAAGGAGCTCTCAAATGTTAAATACATGTGGTTTTTTATTCATTTTATTTTTTTGAGTGGTGACAGTAATTCATTTGAAAAACAATCCTTTTATTATGTTTATGTCAGGGCTATGATGTTGAAAAGGTTGAGAAGGTTGTTTTCCATGTAACTCACCACAGTTTTCCTACACTCCCACATACCATGACCAAAAATCGGGCCATCAGATGATTTTACTTAAATATTTTAATATAACTTCACTTAAATATAAATTTACTTAAGATATTTCCTCCTCTTTTAGAGCCATTTTCATTATAACTGGTATAAGAAATCTGTCTGTTAAATATCAAATATACTTTCTTGTTGAAGAATCTTAGATAAAATGAGGAAATTTGAGCAAGGGAGAAAGTAAAGACATTGTTGTTGGTTTTCTATAATGAATTTTCATAAAAAATTCCCTTTGATAAAAGACAGTAACTACTTTATGTGAAAAATAAGTTAAAATTTGATATGTTACCCAACAGCATAAAGGCAAAATAAAATACACTAAGGATTAGATGTTCATGGATTACTTGTTATTTTAAATATTTATGCACATTAAGGCCACATGGTCATTTGTCACACAAAATTTCCCTGTACTATAATGTAGGTAAACATAAATGTCATCAAATAAAAATGTAAATATAACCCCAATAGTACCAAATTTAAAAACAAATCAGCGTAAAATGAGGATGACAGGTGAAGATAAAAGAATTAGTGGTTTAAGAAATTATGACCATCAATACTTCCTTTTTAAAAAACCACAGGAATGAACCTGGCTATAATGAAAATAGCAATGCCAGCAGGCTCTGAAGAGGCTCCAAGCAACTAAATAGAAAAATACAATTTATGACAGTAAAGTGTAAAAGTGATTCATGATGACTACACAGATACTACATAAAACATTGCTTTAAGGTTGTGACTTTCTGATATCCTGTCCAGCCCCCGTGCACACTTTATGTCAGAATTATCAAATCGAGCTCAGTAGATATTATACTTAGAAAAAAATATTGTCAGTGATTACCATAAGAAGCAATATAAATCTTGTTTAGCTGCAATGATGAAACATTTAAGAAAAAAAATTACATTGGTTGGTACAGATTTTCCTGGAAGGTAAGAGAATTCAAAACACTTCTTATCACCAGCTTTGGAATTTTATGGAAAGCAACAATTCCTTTCACCTAGTTTATTATCCTTGTTAACTATTTGATTTTGATTTTTGATGTATCTCTTTACATTTGCCTCAATGTACATTAAATATTACTTTAGTTATTAGAAGAATATTGATGAGATTAGAGCCACTAAATGACAAAAGAATTTGGAGGAACTCCAAATAAAGGACTGAATAGCTTTGCCTTTAGAAATCTGTGACATTTTTTATTCCTGTCCCCTTAATTATGCTTTATTTGCTCTCAGTTTTGACTTCCATTGTCATATACTTATTTATATAAAGCATAAATATTATGTAAGCAATATAATGATGATGTTTTCAAGATGCCTATGGGAAAGGAACTTCACATCCAGTACAAAAATGAAGACTTACAGCCAATTTGAAATTTGAAAAATTAATATGAAGAAAAAAGAAGAAAGATCCTATTCTGCTCAGGCACTATCGCGTAGTAGAATGCACACAGAAATGCTCATATTTTACTATGTCTTTGTTATTGAAGAAAAGTGGCACCTTGCAAATGTCACTGCGACATTGTAGATAATGGTAAAATATGACATCAGATGAAATTATCTTTTTACCTATAATGAATCTTTGTATTGACTCCCCCATGTGCTTCTTAACATGGAACAGTGAGAACAATTTATAGATTTTTTTTTCACCCTTTAGATTCTCCCTCAGGAGACATTAAGCAATTTGTTGATTTTTCTTGAAGCATTTGAAAGTTTCACAAAATGCCTGGGACTGTGTACTAATTGTTCAGGACTATTTGTGCTCACCAGTGAGCAAATATTAATTTATCTGTACATGTATATACTTTTTGTTTAATCATGTATATTAATTTATTTCATGAGTTTCTATGTTTTACTTTTGGTTAACTTTCCCTTTTAACATGCAATGTTAGAAGAAAAATATTGTATCTAAAACACAGGCTAGTCAATACGCTCTTATTTCTATAGTAGTCACCTCAAATGGATGACACTATGAAGAAAGGTTTAAGCACTGCTTTATTGAATTACTTCAAATACAAATACAATAAGATTGTATTTTTTAAAATAAGCATTATTTATTTTGACTTTAGGACAGAAATTTGCTATTCTTACTTCTCATTTCATAGTGATTGGCCACCCTCTGTCTGTTTAGGACTTTTTTTGTCTTTTGTTATGTTTACTTTTTTACATTTCAGCATTTCATGTTCTCCATTCTGTCCAAACCCTATCCCAATTCTCCTTTCCTACCTCAACACATATTCTACCGTGCTTTTTATATGGCCTACATTATGTAAGATTTTATGTGTATATGTTTTACCTTACCTACATGCTACTGTGCTGTAAATCTTATTGCTACATTTTAACTTTAACTACCTGAAAAGTAACCACATTGTGACACATTTTGTTTTGTTTCTGCCTTATGTTCCATAACACATATCTAACAAATTTCACGTATCTATTATTTAATGGTAGATTTTTTTCTCCAATTTTCAACTATAACCAATGCAACTACAATGTATCATTTTAATGAACAGCCTTGTGCTAGCCCCCTTAAAATATTGTGAATCAGTGCTTGCTTCAGCAGCACGTATACCAAAAGTGGAACAATATAGAGAAGATTAGCATGCCCTCTGTGCAAGGATGACACGCAAATTTGTGAAGCATTCCATATTTTTTGTATATTACTGTGATTTGAACGTTTGCCTCCTTAATTGCTTTGTCAGTGTTCCCATACTCCACCAGCTTCTGCTACTTATACCTAAAAAATCATTGGGTATATTATAATGCTTTGTCACTATAACTGCTTCTGTCCTAATTTCTTCAACCAATATGGCCTTGGAAGTTACCCTAGAAACAAAGCTATGTGATATAGACAAAATATTCTCCAGTCACATAATTTCTGTTATTGGAAGAAGAAAGTAACTTACTGTAAATATATGGCACCTGTTCAGCCACAATATTTGCTTATTGACTTAGATTATATAGTGGTAGAATAAGATGAAAGTTTAACCTACTGACAAAATATATGGTAGGCCTTGAAGTCACTGCTTCCAATCATCTAATAATTGGAGTTTTTAGGACAAACGTTTGCGATAAAATAGGAACAGGGAAAAATGAAAGCAATCAGCATAGAATTTTTATAGAGAATAATTTCTGGAAAAAGGAATTTGAAAGAAATAAATATGTTTCTTGATAGTATATTTGTGTATCAGCCATTCAGGAAAAAGTGTAGTCATATTACCTGTTTCAGTGAGATTTAAAATATTTTCTTCTGGAATTCCATCTTTCCTAATAAAATATTTGAACTTCTCAATGAATTCATCACCGATATGCTTTTCTATGCAAAAATAAGGATGTTTTCCATTAAGATCCAGAAGAAATTCTCAGTAGATAAGCGACATGAATGAATTTCAGAATCAAGTTTTCATGTGGAAAAATTTAATATTGTCTAAATATTTAGCAAGTATCATGTCATAAATCTCAACTGCCTCACTTAGGTCTCTAATGAAAATTAAACACAATACAACCTTGTGGAACTTTTGCTTGCCCACGTCATCTGCAGGCCTCCAAAGATACATCAATAACTATGAACTTCATCCCATCTTCTGGAATTTAAATTTTTACACCCTTTTTACTTTCTGGAATTTGAACCTGATGTATTCAGGCCTTGTTCTTGACCCATACTGGAATATATTTCTATACTATGTCAGGAACTTCAACTGCTGACTACAGATGTATTAGTTGTTACTTTAGCTTATTTCCATTCATTAACTTGATATGGTTAAAACTTACATTAACTGAGTGACTTATACTTTTTATTGGAATGGATATTTTCACTTATGAGTGTTTGTGTGCTTCAGGCAATGAGCCCTTGTCCAATAACAGAACCATAGTTATCAGAGACTACTTATTGTTATTAGCAAATCATATTCCTTGCTTTCAAATTCATATTCTTACAGATTTGAACCT